>JBBMOE010000001.1:28467161-28600818 GCA_037975065.1 Chaetodon trifasciatus | reverse complement strand
ATATAATATAATATAATATAATATAATATAATAAGAAGAAAAATATTTAAAAACTGTGCATCATCAGTAAAGCTTTTGTTGTTTTTTTGTTTGTTTACATTTCAGCAAATGTGCACTGTGGAACGATACGCAGCATTAGCTACTAACAGTTCTTGTTCACATGTATCCATGGATGTACACGATGTGAAGTTGTAAGGAGTGCCTTTTTCTGATGATTTCAAAGTGGGTTTACAGCTATTTTTCTGGTTATTCCAGCTGTGTGTGAATGATGTCTTTATGTTCTGATCTTACTAAGTTGTGACTATGATACTATAACAACAATACTGTTAATGCATATACATTTTTCCTTACTACCTAAAATTGTGGGTATATACTCATTTGATTATAGTTTTTTACAACCACAATTACAAAAAACTTGGGACACAAGTCTGTCAAAGTGATAATCCTTTTTGACATATACTCAGTTGAAAATGGCAAAAAGACATTTAATGTCTGACCTCATCAGCTTCATTGATGTTTGTAAATATCTGCTTATTCTGAATTTGATGTAGCAACACGTTTCAAACAAGTTGGGACAAGACCAACAAAAGACTGGGAAGGTTGTGGAATGCTTCAAAAACACCTGTTTGGACTACGGATGCCAACGGTTAAGCACGCTACAAAGATTCTAATTGTGGGCAGACCTCCTGCCTTGATAGATTTCTATGCATTAAGAGGGAGAGCTTTTTTTACTAACATGGTGGCCTTTCCCTAGAAATTGTTGGAATTGGTGTTTGATGTATGGACTCTACATGGCCAGGAGCATGATTTTTTTTTAAGCACATGCTAGACTACAACTATGAAGTAGTACAGTGGTGCACCACTGATTCACCTCACACACTCACTCACTCTCACACACGGACGCACGCACGCACGCACGCATGCACGCACGCACGCACGCGCACACACACACACACACACACACACACACACACACTGCAGAGCTGTATTGCACTGGTACAAATGCAGATTTTTTTCTTCGCATGTACAACATATATGTTGAAAGCTATGTCACAACTACCTCTCCCTTCATCTATGCTGACTGGGACATACAGTCCAGTGTGCTCCTCAGCACAAAATGAACCAGTTAATGAGTGTTGGGTTGTCAGAAACAAAATTCACTGAAGCTGACATCCACAGTGTGGAACATCTCACAGGTGAACAAGATAACTGGTGTCAAATTGTGACAACAGAGATCACTGACTGTCAAGCAACTGAAGTTGTATATCAAGTAAGAGTGGTGAAAGAATTTCACTTTGAAAACTTCCACAACCAGTGTCCTCAGTTCCCAAAAGTTTACTGTGTGTAGTTCAAAGAAAACGTGACGGAACACAGTGGTAAAATTGGCCCTGTCCCGAATTTTTTTAGCATGTGTTGCAGGCACAAAATTCAGAATAACAATAAAGTTTATCAGTTTGAACATTAAATGTCTTGTCTTTGACTGTATTCAGTTGTATATAGGTGGAAAAAGACTTGGCATTCTGTTTTTATTTACATTTTAGACCTCATCCAAACTTTTTTGGGATCAGGGTTTTAGGTATGGATTGACTGATTGTGTAGGACAGATGTATGGCTGCATGTTTGCTGAGTGTTGACAGTTTTTCTATAACCCTGTTGTCGCCCAAGCATCAGAGAACAGAAGAGAGTTGGCTCCTTACCCCCCTAGTGCCAAGTTGGAGACTTCTGAGTTAGGGAGGGGGAGTGTGGGCTGTCCAGTCTGCTCCGGAGACACATACAGGGTTTCAGGGTCCAGGCTATCCATCCAGGGCCTTGCACTACTACCACTGACAGACACAAACACAAGACCAAGAACACACAAGACACAGCACACAAAAAACAATTACAATTAAACACAAAACAATATAGACACAAAAAATACACACAGACTGAAAACATGAATCAGAATCCCAAGTGAAGCCGCACAGAAGCAGGTGGTAGTAAGACAGGCACACGCAGTGACATCCAAGACTGATGAAGAAGAGTTATTGAGATCATCCAGCCATCCGTGGTGCCACAGAGACTATGAATAAGAGCAAGAGCAGCAACTCAAACTCATTCAAATGTATAAGTGTAGTGAGAAAACTGCTCTCAGTAATAGCCTATCAAAATAAGATAATCACAGCTGACCATGACAGACAACCAAATGGAGACAATGGGCATAAAGGTAAAAGCTGCAATGAAAGAGAGGAGCCTGCTCAAGCGGCAATTGCTCTAAACACTACAAACTCTATAAAGTAATCTCATACACTATCCAACGAGTCTCTGCAGAAGTGAGTGACCCCAAATGGCAAATGTCTACCAATGGCAGCATTCCATGTATGCCATGGGGGGTGGAACAAACCAGATGTGAAACCAATCCTTTATACAACCAGTATTGTAATTCTTAATATTCTGATACTGTGATTATCATGGAAAGGATATGGCTGAGAAAAGCTGACCAATTTCAATACACTGAAATCACAACCACTACTAATTTCTACTTTTGCTTGAGTGGCGTGAGATCAAAGAGAAACTGCAGCTGACCGAGTAACAAGATATATACACACACTCCACACCCCCCACCCCACCCAAACAGGACATGGCTACCAGAGGTCACGTCTATAAACTGCTGTGGGATGGGTCCATGGCCCTCAAGACCATGCAGTGGTTCCCCTACTGGCCCCAGCCAGTATGGGTGTTTCTGAAGAAAAGACCAGAATAACAGCCACTGGCCCTTTCTAGCAACTCCATGTTGTCCTTCTGGGAGGAAAACAAATTAATATTTGATTTTAAAAGGGCAATCACAAATTGAACAGTATCAGTGTAGGCCAGAAACTGATTTTATCTGACAAACAGGTACTAGAGTTGCAAGTATGTCTATTCATCTCAAACGTTCAGTACAGGATGTCCTGTATGTAGGACCCAGGTATGCTGTTTCCTTCGTTACGCTGTGTGACCCGAAGAATTACTGTTGAAATAATGAGAAATAGCAAAAGATTTACCCGCAGAGTTTTGGCAGTGCACCAGTTGTTATCAGCTAAAGCATGCTGGTCTGCTTAGCCAGGTTAGTCAAGCTCATGCCATGTCAGTATTTGAGTGCCTTAACTGTTACAGAAAGAATTACGGACAATAAGCCACTGCTGAATGTTTACATTTTTCAAAATAAATGCCAAAATGCCAAAATAAATGAATATTATTTCCAAAATGTTTTGGTTTTAGACCACTAATAGGTATACACTGGTCCACTAGGCAAATGATGATCATGGACTAGACGTATCCATCCAGCAACACTCACTTTTGGTATATACCTCTGGCCAGAGAATTTTAAAGGATTTTAAAAAGAGTTTAACATGACAAAAAAACGCTAGTGAGAGCATGTTGCCTACAAGAAAATGAAATCCAGGAAGAACAGTTTTAAAGCCAGAGCAATAATTTATTCCTCTGTCCCAGCATTTGTGAGATAGACAGAATTTGCACGATGCTACAAGTTATTCAAGGTTGCACTTGAATACCCTGCCTGGTCAACTGCAGAGCATTATCGAATGATGTGGCAGAAGCTGACCCAGCAGCAACCCTGCTGTTCTGATACTGTGGTCACATTAAAATGATTCAAGAGTGTGCATTTTCTAACACAATGCCCTGGTTGGTCTGAGCACAGTCTAAAGGGTCCACTGAACAATTCCTCTTTCATTTTTAATAGACACATTTTTTTAGACTTACACTTGTCTGAAACCTAAACTTAACTTTAACTTCATTAACTGAAGTTTACTTTTGTGGGATAAAGCCTGAATTTGATACTCAAACATTCACACCTTTCAGATTCAGCAGCAGCAACAGTAAGGATTCCACAATCACTGTAAACCCTTATGTCCTGTAAAATTTTGATATGCTTCTTTTTCTCTCCATTAAACCTATAAACCAAACTAAAGCAAGAAAAAAAAAACGCATCCAGAGTGCATAAATCTTAAAATGCTGGCTCTGTGTTCAGTGTGTATGGGGCAAAATGAGCTTTTCCAAATGATGGCTTATCAAACCTCGAGAGGGTCCAGGGCTGTGAGTCAGTAAAGTCAGAAGACAGTCTTTGGTCACCCCTAACTGTCTCTGATTGTTCATTGTAAATGTCAACAACATAGTCGAACAACAGAGTTATTGTTATAAACCTGTTGATTTTGACAGACAATGTTTCACTTATAAAATAATGATTTTATCAGCACCAGCGTCTGCTGATGAACAGGTAACAGTTACAGGCCGTAATTACATGCCTATTTCTTTTTCAGTTGTCTGAAAAGAGAAAATTGTGTAAATTAGAGTTAATATACTATGAATTGGCAGAATTGAACTTTGCATAGTTGACCACAGAGCACAAAGACACTGACACTGGGCTGCCAGAGTGAGTGGCTGCATCTGGACTCAGCAAAGTTCAGAGGATAATTCTGTCGTCTAACTTTTTCAGTGATCATGAATTTTTAAACATCAATACAACAGCATTAACCTGTATTTATTCTATGTTGGACAACATCATAACCATAAAATTGTGGAGGACTACAATGCTTCAAAAATGGATGCTGCTGCAAAGCAGCTACAAACTGTAAAACGTGGATGCTTCACACACATCTTCAACGCGGCAGCACAGAAGATCTAAACAATCAGCACAGTTTCAAGATGGACAACCAAGATTAGAGTCACCAACAAGTATCTGACCAAATGTGAGATATGGTCACAATCTGCCCTTCTGTTCCTGAGTTATGGTGCTGAATAGCAGCCTAAAAATTATTTTTTGTGGAACATTATGATGTCACAGTGAAGTTAACCTTTGAGATAAAAAATGTCATCAATTCACCATTTTATGCTACAAGACAATTGTGTGAAATTTTGTCATGATTTGCAAACAAATTCTTGAATTATGATCAAAACTGAGTTTGATGTTGTTTGAACTGATTGTGTGGTCACAGTGACCTTTGACCACCAAAATCTCATCAGCTCATCCTTGAGTCCAGGAGACTGTTTGTGCTAAATTTGAGGAAACTCTCTTGCGGTGTTCCTGAGATTTTGCATTCACAGGAATGGGACAGAGAGGTGTACATACTTATGTACAGACAAGCAGACGGACAACCCAGAAACATCATGCCACTGGCACTGGTGCCAAACACATGCAAACAGACAAAACACAAGAAGACTTCATTAGACAACACATGCACAGTATTTCAAAAACACACTGCAAATACACAAACTCACTGCAAGTGTTGAACACAGCTTGGACATACTTGTTGCCACGGTTTGTGACTCACAAAGGTATCAGAGGTTGGGTCCATGTCTCATGTTTAAGTTTATGATGTGGATTTCTGATTTCTGCTCCTGTTCTACCCTGCGCATTGTGCTTGAAGTGGCCACTGCATGCATCTCCAATTTCCCTGAGGGGTCCTCCCAAAGGGATCAATAAAGCTTAATCTAATCTAATCTATTCTAATCTAATCTAATCTAATCTCACAGGACCATGCAGAGTGAAAAAGTGGAATTCTATCAGTAATTTTCAGAATGTCTGAGGAGGTTTAGTGTTTATGACTGACGTTAACTTTCCTACCACCGGTGTTGACAGATGGACTGCCGCCTGCATAATAAAATAATTGATGTTTAAAGAGGTACACATCAGATAGTATCACATGCTTTATGGGGGAATAAATGTTTTACTAGAATGTTGATCCACCACCACCACTACTGATGAAGGGGTGAAGATTATGTTGTTGTCATGTTGAGGGGTTTTTTCTGTATCTGATAAAATGCAAATAATAACAAGAAATGAGACACACTTGATGAACACTTATGTTGTTGTCTGTTAGCTGTCACTGTTAGCTTAAGCAAATCTGCACTCTGAATGCAGTTCACCTACTTTAAATAAAACATGTATCAACTAAATGTCCACAGGTGATCACAAAACTAAACTGGAAGAAAAACAACTTTTAAATTTAAAATAAAGTTTTTGTGCACTTAACAACAGTATTTATCAGCAGACAGCAGCATCTCAATGTTTCTGAAAGAGAATAAATAATTGCTAGCTGACATAAAGACATAAATAAACAATGTTGGTGCACACAGTAGCACCCAGCAGCATCTCTTTGTTTTTGGTCCCAATGAACATTCATTCAACACTACTGTATTTTTCACTTCAACACAGACAAATATTTGAAAAACGTTCATCATCTCTGACATGACAAACATTTTTTGTTTAACCAGCCTCATGAGAGCAAGTACTCTTTGTTCCATTGCTCATCATTTCCATTCAGTTGCATCTGAGCTGGTGTGATTACATAACTTCAATTTCCCTAAAATATTTAGACTAATAAATGATTTCCAGTGTTCAAAAGCCACCATAATCGCATTCTGGGTTATTAAATACTTACTTCACATTGAGAATACCAAGAAATACAGATGGAAACAATGAATAAACAACTTAAGCACATTCTGCCCATGGAAATGGTTTCTGTCCCTCTAAGCAGGACGCAGTTGACAGTATAAACCCAGAATGGAGCTTGTTCTTCATATGCAGGTGTTTGTTAAACAGGTAACAGGCTACACAGAGACAACACTGCTGCTCTGACACTGATAACTGTGTGCCTTTACTACTATTAGCACAGTGTACATATGTGCAGATGCAAATTCATCAAAAGTTTCTACAGCTGTTAAAACCCACTAACAGCTGAAGCAGCTGTGATCTGCTGCAGCTGCCATCAGAAACTGACTTCGCTTCACGTGATGCTTCAGAGGAAAGGATGTCTCATTTCTTTAAAACCATATTTCCTGGTTTCTTCTCTCATGTCATGGTTTCTTCACGCAGTGGGCGAGACGCAAGAAAAATACACAACTGATGGAAACGTGGTTGCATTTAAGAGACTTGATACGTAACGTTATCCTACGATGACCCATCCTGACTGTGGGAGGAGTAACAGTGGCGACTTCCGCGTTCAGTGACATCACGTGCAGTGCCTTTTCAGATATATATAGCGTTAACTACAAACATTTTAAAAGCATATCAAAGCACCACGCAGTGAACGGTTTACTGCACCCGCATTACACATCATAGCTTACCTATGCAAAGCAAACTTACCCTATCATGACGTAGCGTCAACACATTAAGTTACTGTCAACATATATGTCATATTGTCCAAGTGCCTTCCAGCCCATAAAAGTAGAGTCTACATCAAGCCTTGACAACCACGAGTGCCAGCTACATGGTCAAGCCAACAAGTACTGCAAAGCTACAGCACAGTGGGTATGTTATGGTAACGTTAGCTAGCTAAAATAGCGTTTGATAACTTAAAATGACCAACTTACCCGTGTATTTAAAGCCACTGTTAGTTTGGCCTGTGCTTAAAACAAAATGCTGTTTTGGATGTTTGCTCACAATCTAACGGAATTTCTACTGTACTTTGTAAACAAGCCAAGGACTACATAGGTGAATTAGTTGTGATCTGTCACTTTAGAGATTTAGCTAGCAGTCACTGTGTAAAATGGCAGTCCCTTCTGCTGAACCGTTACCATTCGACAGCTGCAAGAAGTCGGGGGTGGAGGACGCTGGTAAGAATCAGCATTATAAGTGAAATTTGCTCCAGGATGGATTTAAAGGGCTTCATATAGAATTTTAACTTCCAGTCGAAAAACCTTTCTTATTAGTGATCTTTGGTATGTAGTGCTCTTAGAGACGGTAGTGAAAGTGCACTTATCCGTTCCCTGTGTTAAAGAGTAATGTGGTACGGTCCAGAGAAAGGAAGCCTCCTAATGTCCAACAAGCTCGCGATGTGGTTATGCTCTCTCGCATTACGAATGGACGCAATTGAACGAGTGACAGGTACAAACGATGCACCAGTTGAATAAATACAATACGAAATTTTATATCTTCCGAGCAACAAGATAACTTAAAAAACTGCAGGTGAGGTATAAAGAGCGTCAAAGATAAAATGCTACCTCACATCTTCTTATTTAAGACTTACTAAAAACAGAACACTAACATCAGTACAATTGAAAGTAACCCTCACTGGAAATTAAAAAGGGTGAAGTCAGTAATAACAAAAAAAAAACATTTGCTGAACTTTAATGAAGGAAAACTCGAGACTCAAGACTCGAATACATAAAAAACGCTGTCTATAAAAGCTATGATAAACTATATATTATACTACAATAAACAATGAATGCAGTAGTGAATGGTATGACCAAGCCCGTACTCTAAATATCTAATTATTTTCTGATAGGTAAAACAGCCCGCCACCAAAGCCTAATAAATCTTTATGTATTAATGTGTATTTTATTTTCTTATACTCTTCTTGTGATGCAACATTGCATTGCATACACACACACAACCTGATACCAAAAACGAAAATGTAAATAATAACAGAATGCATTTATTTGCAAACAAACTGCGTTTAACAGCAATTGTTTTCTGAAGTGTTCCTGAGTCCATGCAGTAATATCCTTTACCAATCATGTGTTCACAAAGTGGTGAACTCTCTCCATCCTCACTCGTGAACAACTGAGCCTTTCCAGGATGCCCCTTTCATACCCAATCATTATACTATCACCTGTTCCCAATGAACCTCTTTACCTGTGGAATGTTCCAAACAGGTGTTTTTGGAGCATTCCACATTTTTCCCAGTCTTTTGTTGTTCCTGTCCAACTTGTTAGAAACGTGTTGCTGGCACACTTACCTAAATAATAAACACTTTTCACATACTAGAGATTCTCTTATGCGCATGCCAATTCAGGCATCATTGCTTCCATGAATGTGTGTCATCAGACTAAAAAGGAGAGTTCCAGAATGTTTCCAATGTCTGTCTATTTTAGTCTAAATGAATACCTCCCTCTCAAAAATTGTGGCTATTTTTGTAAAAGTAAGCATGCGACACAATAAAAAAGCAAAGCAGCAATGCAGAAAAGGAAAGCCAAACAGTAGTTAGGCTATTGCTATTGATACTGATGGTAAATATTATACTATAATATATAATCATGATTTTAGTTTTTTGGTCTGATGGTAGATGCTGATAATAATAATCATAATCATAATCATAATCATAACCATAATAAATTACAAAAGTTTTCAAAAACAAGTGCTTCACAAAAGACATAAAATCAACATGTAAAGAGCAATAAAATACAAATAATTAAAATGAGGAGCAGTTTAACATGTGAAATGAAAATAATGAAGTAAAGTTAAGCACAAAGTAAAATCATTTTAAGACAATGCAACTCTAAAATAATGTGTTTTCAGGAGTGATTTAAATAAAGATACAACTTGAGACAGCCAGGACTGCTCTAGAGAATTGCAACATAGGTGGGGTCTCTCTGGAGGCTATCAGGACATCAGGACCAGAGTCTGGCTGCTGGAGTGCAGGACCAGAGGTGGAGTAAGGCAGGAAGCTAGCTAACTCAGGAAGAGGAACCAGCTGGAGGCTACCGGGCTGGTGGCTCGCTGACTCAGGAGCTGGCAGAAGGCTTTCCTTCCTGTTGAGGCAATGTTTACTCCTGTGTGATGTTGTTGGAGAGCTGTTGAGAGAGCAGGAGAGGGAACCCATTTCTTGACCCGCTCAAAGTCTCTCAGGTGGAAATCCCAGAGACGTGATTATATGCTGTGTATCAGATCTGTCAACACCACAAACAAGTTTGACAGCAGGAGAACAACTGACAGTGACAGTAGCCCACATTTCTACCTGAAGAATGCATCCATCCTCCTCCAGTCCTCGATCTACTTCAAACAATCTTTAAACCATGGCTCCTTCCACCATTGGGGTTAGGGCAAAGGTTAGGTTATAGCGAAGCGTCGTAGAGATACAGTAACTGCATAGAGTTATGGTAAGGTTGGGTTAAAATGTCTGGTTGCTGGTGGGCTACATTGGCCTCAGGCTGAGGTGAAACAGATTTAGACATAACACTGGCACCAGGACTGAATCACATGGTGTGTCACCGCCGTGCTCCTACTCAGACAGATGAGATCCAACTTGTGTGTCACCGTGTTCATTAATCAAATCTTCAATGGGTCTTAGCTCCTATTTTATGACAAGCAGATGATCCTGAAAAGGATGTGGCTCTGTTGACCAGCCAGTCAAAGCAGCTAGCTTTGTTAGCCCCGAGCCAGCTAAAAACAGTAACTGGGTAACTAGTGAAGCCCAGGACTGATCCTTCATAACAGCTAGCTATGAGTGGGATCCACGCATCATGGAGGTAATGATGTGAGCTGGGTAAAATGACATTCTATAAATAAAAGTGGCCTGATAAAAGGTTAAAAATAGCTAGAAATTAGACTTGTGGAGTTCTGCCACCCTTTAGACACAGGATCAGTGCTGGGGTGATGTGATATGCAGATATTTGTGTTGATACCGTGTTTTCACCTGCAATGACTCTCTTCACAATCACATTTGTTTTTGTTTTTTGACAGGTTTGGCAAGTGCATTCTGGGACATTCAACGAAAGCTCTATTGGCAGAATTTTTATCTAAAAAAAAGTTTACATCTCTGCAATTTATTCAGAGATGATATGAGGAAAGTCCCCCTCATCATATAGTTTGATTTGACCTTTTATTAGTTCAGTAGTCACGACTGTCATTTTTTGTGTCATTGCTTTATTTGCATATGTAACATTTTACCTTTAAGGATATGAAATAATTATAGCTGTTTTACATTCAATGATGGCTATCAGAAATAATATTCATATTAAATAACAGAATTTAACTAAGCATTAAATTTACCTCTGGTCACCATCCTTTGAAAGGGAGAAGGTGATAGCTAATTAATTCATTTAGACTCCATCTCAAGGTTGCTATGGAGTTCTTGACTCGTGCACAGTGACCATAATGCTTGATACACACAAACTCACTACACACTTTTTAAATGAACGCTTTACAACTATTAACTACACACAACTACTCAATGAATACCACACACACACAATAATTACTACCTACACACACAGGCCTACAAATAAATGAACAAATGAATGTGACCATTAATAGACTAAATACTACCATGAATAAATACAAAAAATGCACTTATGAACAAATGATTGAATGACTGAAATCGTAAATATCTTAATCCAATGCATCAATAAGTGGAAGCACAAAAGAACAAGAGAACGAAACCTTTAAGACTAAATATTAAAATAGGGCTAAGGCACCACTCAGCAGCTGAGAGGGATGAGAAGCCGAAAGAAATGATCTCTTCCTTAATCCTATTGATCCATAGTACCAAACCAATGTCACAGGAGAAGTATTGTTCCATCTGTTGCTTGATGACCAGAGGAAGAAAAGAAGCAACGCTGGCTCTCATGGAGGCCACTCTCAGGTATTCTCAGAGGTGTCCAGTCTCACAGAGCAGCTTGACCAGCAGACACATCTCTTTCTCTCCTCTGGAGCTCTTGGATATTTTCAAGCATGTTGGATTTCACATATTCACCATTCACACCGGTCTCACTTTACTGTGTCAGTATGCTAACATTTGCTAATTGGTACTAAACACAAAGTGCAGTACAATAGTTGTTGAGATGTTCCAGTCTGGACCAAAGTGGTAGAGAGACCAACAGACCGAGTGATGGGTTCAGCATCCACACATTGCCATCTCTAGAGCCATGTCACCAGCCTTCAAAAAAATCCAAACCTGTAACTTTGCCCCTCTAGCAGTCATAGACCATAACACAGGGATTCTGATCTGGTTATAGGTTCGCTACATTTAACATATGATTTCACTTCTGCTCAGTGGGTAAATAAACTGTACTTTGCATAGCTTTGCAGTGATGTGTGTCTAACTAGGCTCCTTGGCATCTAGTATGATAACTATCAGTGAAAATACAGTATGTTACCACAAGTCAGTACTTACTCTTATGATAGGCCTTTTTAAAATTTAACACTTCTAAACAATGGTATTACATTGACGACAAATTAAATCTCACATCATGACCAAATGTCCCATGTCAGTGAAAGGAAATCAATAAATAAAAATAAACAGTTTTCATGACTGTTCCTGGTATCAGTCACCAGTACATTCATTTATTTCAAGTATACAGTACAAATACACCAGCCTACAGTACATGTACTGTACATGCAGATGTCTTAAAACAGACAAGAGTAAAGTATTAACTACAGTAAATTCCATTCGGTGATGTCATGTCTGCAGTGTTCACATCAAGGAAGAAAATGACTTTTGCGTCACAACATAGAGTTCTTTCTTATCTGATGTTCCTCAGTTCCTTTTTTACTGACAAACAGTCTTTCGGCTGTCTGATGCAGGTAGCCATTATAGAAGTCAGCTGCTGTCAGCCTTTTTTTCAGAAGCACTGCCTTGAATCCCACCCAGCCGTCCTGAAACAGGAAACGAGACAATGCAGATCAATACATATGTATGAGCCACAAAGAAATATCCTAAATCATAACTCTACAGGAAAAAGGGGGAATGAATGCAGTACTCTTGTGTGTGTAAGTTTGTTTTACATACATAACAAAAATACACAAAATGAGGAAATTCAAAATAAAGCGATAAATCCTTAAATATAGAGGTACGCATGTTCTTCTAAAATTTTAACTGTAGTTGGCTTGCTGGCAATACAGTTCCCATTATGAACACTAGGTGTCACTGTTACCACACTGACACTTTGGCTGTGCTTTTCCAATGGCTTTGTCCCTTACAGTCACAAGACATGGTGACAGTACCAGGAAAACAGAATGTGGACAGTGAATGCAGAAGATTCTGGTTGAGGTGAGAACAGGTTCTCAGACTCTTGAAAGCACTGGTCAACTTCTGTTGAATTTCAGTCACGTAGTGAGGCCCAGCATCACTTCTTCCATTTGGAGTGACATTCACTGGGGAGCAAAATCATCTCACTGTAGAATCAAGTGCAGAGTGCTTAAAAACTCACTCATTAAGGCAAGTCTCTTAAGTCTCTTAAATTAAAATCCTGACCCTGGACCACATGCTTTTTTTCCTCTATGTGGTACCAGCATGAAAGGTTTGGACACCCCTGCTTTAACATGACATGAAGCTATGTTGACCAGGCTTTACTGTCATTATCTGAGTGATATAATAACACATTTGCACAAGTTATTCCATCTGCACTCTGCTGTTCAGGACATTTTACAGGGCACTATCAAACCACTAATTCAAACAAATTAATATAATTGTATGCATCAGCTTTTAAAGAGAAATATTTTGAGCCATTTTCAGGACTAAACAAAATAACTCAGAGTTTAACAGAGTTGGACAGACCTTACAGCTGACAGCCAGAGTATTGGACTCCTTCTGATAGCTCACTGAACCAGGGACTGGTTTCCTCCTTTGATCTGTCAGTGACATGTGACAGCTCAGGGTCATGGCAAGAAGGTTACACATTACAGCAGCAACACAAGGCAACAGCACATACACACATCTTGCACCTTTGGTAATGAACCATATTTTTTAGCCCAGCAAAGCTGTTTATCGTTCAGGAGACTGTAAGTGTTTGAAATGATCCAAAAGTTAGTCTCCTGACACAGTGCAAGGGAAGATAAATACATCTGCTACTTAAGGAACCCAGACCCCCTAAACACACATTTACCCCACCAACACTGTACTGTGTGGACATCCTCAAATGCACCTCCAGCAATGATTCCACCAGCATGGACAGGCACAGGCCATACATTTCACACATTTTCATGCACAGCAGAATGCTGGTTATAGTCTCATCCTGGTCACATGTAGATATGACTGTTTAATTCATTTCCATGTGTACACGACTCTATTAGGAAAGTTTTGGTTTGTCTGTCTGTGTCAAAACTCCTCAACATCACTGTAATTCTAGTATAAACTCTAGATTTTAGCTGTCTGGACATACAGCTTCTCCATCTGTTGGCACCAAGGCACACTGTGTCCTCTCTGTAATACGTGTGTCATCAGTGTACTTGTATATTCATATTTCTTATTTTCCTGACTGATTACAGCGTTGTTTGATTTAGACACACACATGAAAGAACAGTGATCAGCTGGTGTTAACATGTCACACTGTCCCAGTTTCTAACCCAGCTAGCATAAGCAAGTTTTCCAGAAACAGGATTGAGGCTTCTCATTTTCTTTAACCAGACTGATTTTTGCATTCACAAACTCCAAAAACCTGATACATAGAAAAAGTAGTAGTTTTAACAAACTTACCTGATAATGAAATGTGATATTTTCCAACAAAATCCAGAAGTTTTATTGTCCTACCCATCCATATGGTCCTCAAAGGTATCTGATGGCAGACATGAGGATCTTTATGGAGACATTCAGCAGTCCTCCATTGCTCAAACTGAACAGTCCAGATCAATCAGTATTACCTGGGATCCAATGGCACGATACAGACGACCGATTTGGTCACAGGTCTGTTCCTCCCAAACCATCCAGCTCATGGACGTGCTGATTTTTGGGGCTGTTGGAGGAAATAAATGTGTAAGTTGGAAGAATTCATCTTATTTAATATTTTGCTTGACTGTGTCTCTATAGTTCAGATCTGTGTACCAAACGTTTCCCCTGTCCGTCTTTGCTCCTGTTTATGTGCCAGTCTCTCAGACAGTGTCGCCAACGTATCAATCAGCTGCAATCCAGAATACAAACAGCACAGAGCAGCTATGTTACCAACCTGGAAGAAAGGCAATAAGGGAACCATCTTCTGCCAGGCGTGTTCCAACAACTCACCAGATGTGCTCCCTTGGTGGCTAGTGTAGCTCCAAGCTCATCAGCAGTACAGTTCTCTGGGACTTGATGGAGCTCCTGATTGAGAATGGGGCCCACATCAAACCTAGGATGTGAAGAAATATTTAATCTGTTTGTAAGAAGGAAAAAAAGGAAGAACTCTGAAAGGTTTTCACTCTGCATACCTGTGAGGGCGGATCTGCATAATGGTGACTCCTGTCACAGTGTCACCATGCATGATGGTGTGGAAGATGGGTGCTGGACCTCGCCACCTCGGCAGCAGGCTAGGGTGAACATTCAAAATCCCACTATACAGACACACATAGAGTTCATAACGTCATGCTTTCTGTGTGGAGGAGACTCTATGTTTAAGGACATTTCATGGACAGGGCTCCAGGCTAACAGCATCCTGTTTTTGGGGGTATCATCTACATACACTGAACTTGTTTTAAGATGATGTTATCAAATTTCAGGCAGTTGTCCTCTCTCCGGCAAAGCAGCCCGAGGAGACAAAACATGACAATTATTTAATCAAAAGTTGTGTACCTATGTTGTTTGCTTTTACGTAGCAATTGAGGTTAATTTGCAGTTTTATAAATATACAATATTCTCATACAGCCTGCAGTATGAGTGAGAGGATGAGACAGACTGTGAAGAAGGTGACAGGTGCGCAGGAAAACTGCACGCACAACTATGGCCAACAAGCAAAGTAGGTCAAAGTGGAAGCAGGAAGTGGGCCCGTAAACTGTGATGGACCCTGTGGGTGATCATTTTACTGGTCAGCTTTCTTTTCTCTTCCAAATAAGTGGACATCTGACTGCCCGTATTTCCTGAGCGACCTGGTCTATTTTCTGCGATCTGGCCACACTGAGATCTCTGCCATGACTTTGGTAAGTAAAGTGTAATCATAACTTTTTCCTTTAAAGCATGGGTACGTGACTCCAGTGGCAGCTGTGACGTTTCTATCAAACAGACACTGGGTTTAGGTTCAGCTTGTTCTGAACCACCTTTACAGTAAGAGACAACACAATTGTTCCGGATCATGTGGCGTCCTCAGCCAGACCAGGGCCGAGCAACAGTCCACAGGCTGAACACGGACAGACAAAAAATGCTCACTATGGAAACTTGTTGATCAGTCTCTCGGGCAGTAAACAGCCAAAAGACACCACCACCCCGACATCAAACTGTCCATCCACATTGTCAGGGGGCCAGCTGTGGAGTGGAAGGTGATTCTGTCGAGCAAACCTCTTCACTGGAACATCAGCGGACAAAGAAACAACTTCAAGGGACTCCACCACCCCTTCACCGGAGTTCCTACAAACAGAACATGGAGGTTATTATCACGCACTCACATGCCTTATTCCAAGATGATGAAGACCATATACCAGAGTCCTTTCATGAGCTGCAAAATAAAGACGCCCAACAAACCGTCACCAGTCTTCAAGCCAGTGAGTCAGTAGTCACAGGAGAACTGAAATGATGATCAAAGTCCGCCTATACATCAGCATCACAATTAGGGTTTATTGAATATTAGGCTAATGACAATCTTATTGGGATCATCAGACCACAGCACACTTTTACACTTTGCATCAGTCCATCTCAGATGAGCTTTGGCCTGAATCCTTAAAAAGCAGATGACATGCACAGTCATCGTGTTTTTTAATTATTCTATGATTTTTCATGGAACTGTGTGAACTGCTTTCGATGACATCGTCTCAACACACCTGCTGATTTACAATTCAGTAAAAACTGTTGAATTATTATTGTGAGAATGACTGACAGCTTTGATGTGCACATAAGAAGAAAGATTTCTTCTGCTCGTGACAAACGGACATTACAGAAATCATAAAAGACTTCATGGCAGAACAGTTGTATTGGATTGCATTAGACTGTACTGATGTACTTGATAAAGTGGACATGAGTGTATATGTTGATTGACAATATGACATAGTGTACCTGTGATCAGCTAAAATGAGATATTATCTGTGTAGCTCTAACAGACATAGAATATGTGTAGATTCTACTTCTCACTTTTTACTTCACAATAAGAGCACAACTGATATATCGGCTGATATTAGCTCATTGCTGATATATTAGTGTCTGTTCTGGAGTAAAAACTAAATAGAGATAGTCTGGTGGGTTGCAGCAGCATCCCCTCCTGTGTGTGGTCAGAATACACTAATGAGGAGACCAGAAATACTGATTTCCTTCCAAATGTTTACTCGTGGATTTTCAACATATGGTCGGGGAAAACATAAAGCCAAGTACAGGAAATCTCAAAGTATAGCAGCAATTTAAACTCACAGATGACATCCCCACATGTCCACATGTCCACATGTCCTGCCCAGTGCACTACTTGGTTACAATAGTTTAAAAAACAAAAACAAAAACAAATGAGGGTACCTTATCAAAAACTCTCACGTCAATTCGTGTGTAATATCTGTACTATTCAAACCACCACCGAGGCTTCTTATGTAGGACTCGCACCTGCTGGATGTGAGAAGTTTTAGAGATTCCACAGCGAACTGATCAGAGCCAAAGAACATGAGTCTCCACGGAGGTCCCGATGATGACATCCGACTACAGAAGCGCCGCTGCCCGTCAGGCTCCCTCCTCCACACGGTCCGGACACAGCAGTGCTGGAGGTGATGGAGGACTCTCAGAGAGACTCCTGCTGTCTTCACGTTGGTCCACATGCTAAACACGAGCTGTGGCTTCACCTCAAAGTACCATATGTCCAAAGAGTCGGTGCTGACACTAACTCTGGCTGTGTAACTTTCAGTGTTCTGCCCTAAATGTGTCGACAGTAGGCGCCACCATGTTTTCCTTCACACTTCCGCCTCCGTCTTCTTCGTGGATGGTTATTGGCGCCTGAAGCAAGCTTACTGCCACCAACTGGACAGTGGGGTGTGGAGGAGGTGGGTTTGTCCGAGGGATAAAAACTGGCTCAACAAGTTTCTCATGTGAGGGTATAGTTAACTGATGAGTCTATAAATCATTTTCTTTAATTCCTCTCAGTAACAAGAACAAATAGCTTTGCAAAGGGCTGAACTTGGTCTCAGGGCCAAGCTTGGCTTTCCTTGATTTTCTATGTTACGCACACATTGTTTCTTTCACTACTATCACTGCATATGTTTTTTTTCTTTTGTTATCATGTGAAAAGCATCAGTAGTACTGTGACGTAAAGAGTAAGAGTTAGAAGGTGTACTGTGGAAAAGGTAGGCAGACTGGCATACTGCAAGAGGAGAAATAAATGTTAAGATATGAAGAGTCTGCTTTAGTTTAAGCCATGATTTCACCTATTCAGAGCCAATCAGATTGAGAAATGTTGTCCCTTTATACAAAAATGATATATTTATTATGAAAAAAGGTGTTTATATGAACATACATAGTGTAAGTACTTGAACCTAAAGTGAAACTTTCTGCTGGATTGTGATGTAGACTCTGGATCGCTGCTTATGCTGAAAGGATGTTTGAAACCACTTGGTTGGTTTGCTAGCTGGGATCTGATAACATTTTCCATCAAAAACAATTTCAGTTAATTAATATACAATAAAATGTTACGCCTGCACAATTCTCTTGGTGTACGCCACATCTCTGTGGACCAGTAATTATGGTTTGTGTACCACTGAACTCTCAGATGTGAATTCATCTTACTAATGACAGGTTTATGCACTGCAGCCCTACTTTAATATTCCTCTCTGTGTAATTGTTGACAGACTGTTCTTGTTAACACAGTCTGATCACATCCTGCACTGACATTCTCACCTTAGGAAGAGTTGCTCTTCTGGTTTTCCTTTTCATTTCATCCTTTATTTATTCAGGGAAGGCCAATTGAGAGCTAGCTCTCATTTCCAATGATGCCCTGATTACAACACAATACAATTCAATACACATTACAATACATATCCATCCACTCAACAGAAGCACATAACAAATTCAACAAGCACATGTACATTCAGAAATCATGAGATCCACAAGAATGCGTTTAAAGTGATTAAAAGGAATCAGTGTATCTAGCTGAAGCTGAGACAGCAGATTATTCCATTTAAATGGAGCAAAATAACCAAAAGCAATTTTCCCTACCTCCATTTCAACAGCTGGGATATTAAGAGCCAGTGGGTTTTGTGCACGAGTCGGGTAGCTAAGAGATCTGAAGCTCAGTAGGCTCGATAGGTATAGAGGAAGTTTTTTAAGTAGTGCCTTATAAATGAACAATATACAGTGTTGTTCCCTTCTCAGAGCCAGGGAAGTCCAACCTACATTCTGATAGAGATGGCAGTGATGGGTCATAAACCCATCACTAGTAATAAATCTAATAGCAGAATGATAAATTGTATCGAGTGGTTTAAGAACAGAGGGAGAAGCATGCATGTAAATAATGTCACCATAGTCTAAAATCGATAGAAATGTAGCAAGAACTATATGCTTCCTACAGTGCCGAGGAAGACAGGATTTATTTCTATAAAAGAATGCCAATAAGGGCTTCAGTTTCTTTAAAAGTTCTGCAACATGAAATTTAAAAGACAATTTATCATCCAACCAAATACCCAAGTACTTATAACAGGAAACCCTTTCCGAGGGAATCCCGTCTGCTGTGGCAAGTGTGAACTTATTTAAGTCAACAGTACGTTTTTTCGTAAATATCATGAACTTTGACTTTCCTGGATTTAGAACTAGTTTAAGATTAGACAGAGTTCTTTGGATAATGCAGAAGTCATCTTGAAGATTATTTAAGGCTTGTTCCACGGATGGTGCAAAAGAATATATGATTGAATCATCAGCATAAAGATGAATTAGGCTATTTGTGATACCACAATTAAAATCGTTGATATAAATAGAAAAAAGCAGAGGCCCTAAAACCGAACCCTGTGGTACACCTTTGTGTATGTTTAAAAATTCTGATGTGAAACCATCACCAGTCACAGCTTGAGATCGATCAGATAAATAATTCTCAACCCATTTACAAGAGTTGTAATCAAAACCAATGTCATGCAAACGCTCAAGAAGGATGGTATGGTCAACCAAGTCAAAAGCCTTAGAGGGGTCAATAAAAAGGGCAACACAATCAAGTTTTCTATCTAAAGCATATGCAATATCATTCACAACCTTAGCAGTAGCAGTCACAGTGCTGTGCCCAGGTCTAAAGCCCGACTGATAAATATTTAAAACTGAAAATTCAGATAAAAAAGATCTAATTTGGTTGCTTATCAAGCGTTCTAAAATTTTTGCCAAGCAGGGTAATTTGGAGATCGGACGGTAATTATTCAGCTCTTCTGCGGGGCCACCCTTGTGCAGAGGAGTTACAAATGCTGTTTTCCATATATTAGGAATACAGCCAGTTAAAAGAGTCAGATTAAAAACGTGCAAAAGGATGTCTACAATAAAGGGTGCAGCTAGTCTCAGAAGTCTAGTGTTCAAATGATCAGCCCCAGTAGGCTTCCTAGGATCAAGACTATAAAGAGCACTGAGAACTTCAGATCTAGTAAAGGGCCTAAAAGAAAAGCTATGGGGACTAGTATTTGCAGGAGTAGAGTTAAAGTTACTGACTGGACTAGTAATGCGAAAGATATCACCAGCAGCAATAAAATGCCTGTTAAAAAGATCACACTGTTCATTTTTATCAGAGATGGATGTGGAACCCTGTGAAATCTGAGTGGGTAAAGATGAGTTAGGCCTATTTGACAGCATTTTGATTGTTCTCCAGAACTTTGATGGGTTACCAGAACAATCTGATAAGGATGTGACATAGTAGTTGGATTTGGCTTTACGTATAGATACAAGACATTTATTACGAAGATGACGAATTTCCTGAGAGAACCAGGGATTGCATCTATTTTTTATTCTCAGTGTCTTAAAAGGAGCATGTTTATCTGCTACTAAGTTAAAAGCTTTAATAAAATTATTTAGAGCTAGGGTAGGATCAGAAATATCAGTTATGGAAGATGTATCAAGAGAAGACATATCATTTAAAAAAACCTGCTCCATAAACTTCTTAAAATTCCTCTTAACAATTAAACGAGGCTTTGATTTCACTTGTTTAACATCTCTGATACACGCAATTGGACAATGGTCACTAAAATCAAGTGGGAGAACCCCAGAGGATTTAATGTTATGTGCTCTATTTGTTAATATAAGATCCAACAATGTAGATTTCCCGAGATTTGTTGGGTCGGGTCTTGTAGGAGCAGATATCAGTTGAAAAAGATTTAAGTCAGTGCATAGATCTTTTAAACCATCAGATGCAATACTAAGCCAATCAAGGTTTAGGTCACCCAATAATAAGACTTCAGAAGAAAGGCAAGGAGAGATCAGATGAGCTAGATCAGAGATGGCTGTTGATGGTGCTGACGGGGGACGATAAACCCCCATGACAGTGATTTTCCCACTGTTAACACTGTTACTTAAAGAGACACTTAAGGCCAAGTATTCAAAGCATTTGGGGTTGGTGACAGAGCCAATAACAGTTACAGAAAAACTTTTCTTGACAAAAATGGCCACACCAACACCTCTTGTCGGCCTGCATCTATCAGTTCTGAAAATATTATAACCATCAAGAGCAATATCCTGATCACACACTTGATCCATTAGCCAAGTTTCAGTGAATACAAAAATATCTGCCTTTGTCTGTATAGCCCAGATGTAAATGTAATCCATCTTGGAAACCAGACTGCGCACATTGATGTGAATAAGGCTCAATCCTTTTTGCACCCTAAAATCTGCCTGAGATGTAACAGAATTAGAAATTATCTGCTGTGAGTCAGAGTAGTGTTTAGTTATTGTTTTAATCTTAATTAAGTTAGAAGGGTTTCTGAGTGGGATCTGATTCATTTGATTTCCAAACAACTTAGCGTTCGAATTTGGAATAACATAAGTAGCCCGAGGGATAGAAACAAGCTCAGGCCTTTTAGAAATCCTCACAGGAATGAAGGAGTCAGACATGGAGGGAGCGCCTTCATTTGCAACAACAGTTGTAACAGTAGCAACAAGACCCACACTGTCAGAGACAGGGCTGTGAGGTGAGCAGATTGTGGACTGGGCAGGGTCTTGCTGTCGATAGTATCATTGAGAACTAAAAGCAATGAAATTTATAAAGTTGCGAGTCAATTTTTCAGCCCCCATCTTATTCAAATGTAGACCATCAGATTTGAAAAGGTCACGCTCAGTCCAAAAGTAATCAAAGTTGCTTATGAAGCCAAGTCCAGTGGCAGTGGCAAAGTTGTACATCCAGAGATGTAGACTGTAAAGACGGCTGAAGCGCTCTGAGCTTTTTGACAGTGTGGGTATTGGACCAGACAAAACACAAATCCTGCCAAGACTTTCAACTGTGTTGACTAGTGATTCCAGATCGTGATGGAGTTTAACCGACTGTCGGGACATAACATCATTTGTTCCCGTGTGCAACAGAACATGATGAACAGAGGGATGAAGATCAATAATGGTAGGAATGATCTCTATAAAGTCAGTGGTTTTCCCACCGGAGAGACAGTAAGTGATGGAGCCTGGGAGATGCACATTTCTAATAATGGAGTCACCAATTACAAGAATTTCGGTTGATTTTTGATCTTTTGATTTTTACAACCTTTACCATACACAGACAATCTAGACGGAAGAGATACATCAGTGGTGACTGGGACATCCAGAATAGTAGAAGAAGAGTAAGAGTCACCTGCACAGATGACGTCATCGCTCACCCTCACGGTGGCCGTCTCCACGATTGCCGGAGGGAGCGAGGACTGTGGGGCAGGGAGAGGAGGCCAGGATTCAGCGTCGGATAATGGTGGTGGTGGTGAACATCTAGCCCGTTTACTATGGGACATCGGTGGAGTAGTTGGAGGAGTACGACGCTTTCTGTTCCGAAGGTGAAGCTCGGCTGGACCCTTACATGTAGCACTAATGCATAAGCATCATGGTCATCAAAAGTTCATAGTCAAAGACTCTTTCCAACCCAGCTTCCTGATGTCTGTCCCATAGATTTCAATGTTGTTGTCACTTTAGTCTTTGTTCCGATTGGAACACGAGTCAGTTGAGTTGAGCAGCCTTTGGGACTGAAGCTCCTGTCATCCATGCCCCAACAATGAACCAAGAGCTCAGATCTTTTCTACGGTGGTCCTGAGAGTCAAAACCCCACGACATCGGCAAAACACGACATTTCACAAAACACCTTTCATATATGCAGAGTTTTGCCTCACTTTGCTCTTCAATTTTACATTGTGACAAGTGGAAATGTTTCTAAAAAATATCTTTTGTGATTAAGATGATTTAGGTTATATTTGTTAGGCTCACCAATAACGTGACCACAGAACCACCCCTGGAGGTGAGCATTATGGATCTGTCTCAGCAGCACAGGTGTTTGGTTGAGTGAGGGGAACCTGCTCACGTAAAGCTTGGTCATCATTCCAGCTGTTGTAAATTGCAGATGAGAAATCACAGATACAGATATAAAACCCCAAACATGTATATACAAAGACTAGTATGTCCAGTGACCTCTACATTTCAAGTCCAAGTTTAGTTTGTGAAAGTAAATAAAACTGGAAGTGGTTTCTATGCAATTGGAAAGTGAGACTGCAGTCACTGATGATTTGTCACACATAAAGCTTCTGTTTCATTTCTACTGGAAATACTCCTCATAACACTTGCAAGACCTAAAGCCTCTCACGCATTTCATCTCATCATTTTGACTGACTGACTTTGACTTCCTTGACATCTTTACATCTGAAAACCCAAATTTGACAATAATTGTAGTATACCTGTTTTTTAATAAAAGTTGATTTTGTACAGGTGTGGCAGGAAAGTAATGCCACAAAGTCAGAACCGTGGAATAACCACAGAATGCACATATAGCTGACAAAATACAATGAAAATCATTATAAAAAATATCAATCTTTCAACAATTCATGAGAAGGGATGAGGGTTACAACAATACTTAACTGCAACAAGGTGCTCCCAACCAAAGTGTCGCATCTCTGCTGCACTGAACGCAGCGTCAGCTTGCAATCAGATGCAACTGTTGTACACTGTCAGTTAGTCACGCGGCCCATTCACAGTCTGAACGCCTTGCTTAAAAAATGTGCAAATGATAATGAACACCAAATAGCTCCCCTTCAGAACTAATGAGAGATTACTCAAGAAAACATACAAATTGCTGCAAACATCATATCATGGAAATGCTACTTCTAGCATTCTGTTTGTTGATATTCAGGTCTCCATTCAGGATAAATCTGTCACATCTACTCTACCAAGAGCTGATCACACCAAGCAGCTTAACTCCTTGATTGGTGATTGTTGTGGAGGTTGGGTCACTGGAGAATGTGATGAAAAGGGAGACGAGCGGCATTGGATCCCCGACTGGGACAGAGACAGCCTCTGAGTACCTTGGATGATGCAAAAGCAGAGGGTCTGGTGAGGCTTTCGGCCTCTGCAGGTTGACCTTGGTGCTATCTGTGCATTCTTGTTTTGGTACAGCATGTCAAGAGCATGTCGCAGGTTGAGGCTGAGCAGTCTGCAACCAGTGATGTTTGGATGTACCCCATCAGGCCTAAAGTGGTCTTTACATTTCCAAAAGATATTGAAATTGTCAATAGACTATATCCCATGGTTGAGGCATTCCGACACCAGCCATGTATTTAGGCCAAGGAGTCTGCTGAAAGAATCAAAGCCTTTTCCCAAGGTTGAAATGGGGCTTGATATGAATACATGTCGTGACTGACAGTCAATCAATTGGCAAAAGACTTTCTTCAGCACCTCAGAACCAGTTTTCTTTCGCAGAATGTGAAAAGATCCAACATGAATGATAATCTTCCTGTCTGGATGTGTAGAGAGGATTGGTAACAGCTTTGTTAGCTTGCTCTACATACTTATGTGGTGTTTAAGTTAATATAGAGTTGATATGCAAAAACCTGATCTGTTTATCAGATAATCCATAACCCTCTATTTGGCCTTTAAAATGAAGTGAGGCAGGTGTGACACCTTCAATGTAATTACACACATTTGGTTGACACTTGTTTAAGTATACAATCATATCTGGTCGGAAATGTTAACTTAGAAATGAGTAAACTGATCAAGGCAGTAGAAATCTACACTGTGGCTTTTTACCCCAATTAAGCCTGCAATTATATTTTTGGCCACTTGGGGGCAGTGGAAACAAGCTGTAAACACAACACTGACACATTATTTATTCATATGGTGGACTTCTTCACAAACTGCTGCTTATTTACACATTCAGATCAACACAGCATTCATTTGAAGTCGTTTCTCTGCTCACCTGACACATGGACCGCTGTTTTAATATTAATGTCATTCAGAAAAAGCACTTCAATGGGTAATATCTACACATTTTCTGAACACTAACTGTGCTAATACAAATTGAACCCGCAGTTCAGGGTCAGGTGTCATAGTTGACGCCACAGTGAGCTGCTCTTTCCAAATTCACAAAGGTTACATTAGCCAGCCACACTGCCTGATCTAAACCGTGTTTGTTCCAACAGAAAGTACAATATTTCTGACTCTTTCCAAGCACAAAAGTGCTACACTTGCTACCATGCCTCAAAAAGTATGTTTTTTCCTGCTTTTTAAAGATTTAGGGAAGATAAACCAGTTAAATCATCAGTACAGGACATCTGCAATTCAATCCTTCACTGAATTTGCTTTTTGTTCATACTTTGACTGTTAGTGATTTGTAACTTATGACAGGGCTCTCAAGTTTTGAACTAAGTTCAGAGTGAGATTTTGGCGGTGGAAGGCAGAAGCCGGCGCCAAAAAATAGCGGCACAACTTGGTGGCTGTTATCCTGGTAATTTCTCTGCATGAGAAATGGTGTGGCATGTGAGCGTGAGAACGGGTTGAAATGTGTGTGTCTCACGCCCAGTGCATGACTCTTGAGAGCTTTGGTTTCAGAGATTTGTTGATTCAACTGTTTTGCAATATACAGAGAAGTGTTTGTGTTATTTGGCTTACTGTTGTCAGAGTTGAATCGCACGGAGACTCGTGCATACTCAGGTTGATATGACCTAGAGGTTAATTATACGGAGGAATAAACTGCTCAACAATCATTGTGGGAATCCAAAGGATGAAGAGAATTTATTGTAGCACGCACACAGGGTGTTATACATATGCGTCACATGTCCCTATCAACACATACGATTGGCCATCACCTACTCAAGATATCTTTCATAAAAGAAAAGTTCCTCCTGTACAATTGAGGGCATGCTAATTTCATAGATATTAACACCCCCACTTGTACTCACATTGTAGGCTTATCAGAACTCAAAAACATCAGTTATTCCCCAAACATAAATGTGTCAAACATTTTCAATTTATACTTAGTTGTAGGCTTCGTCATCACATCTGCAAACATCTCATCAGTTGGGCAATACTCCAAAATGATCTTCCCATCATTAACAGATGACCTCACAAAATGGTATTTGATGTCAACATACTTGCATCTTTGTCTGCTCACTGGGTTTTTGGCTAAAGCTATTGCACCCTGATTATCTTCATATACTTTCGGTGGTGCACATTTGCATCCGTCAATCCAATTCAAGCAGTTGTACTAGATATATACACTCCTGTACAGTTGCGGCTAATGCCATGTATTCTGCTTCACAAGTGGACAGTGCGACAGTAGGCTGCTTCTCAACTCTCCATGAAATCAGAGGTCTGTTCTCATTAAGACTCACACAATAACCGACAGTGCTTCTTCTATCAGTTTTGTCAGCTGCCCAAACTGCATCACTGTATGCTTGTATCTGCAGTTCAATGTCATTGTCACATTTTCTGTAACTCAACTCTTTGTCACTGATACCCTTAAAGTATCTTACCACATGTTTCACAGTTACCCATTGCACTTCTGTAGGCTCACTAAAGTCCTGTGAAAGTTTACTCACTGTGCATTTTCATCACTGGCGGCAATAATCACATCATCAACCCATATTATCATGATCACCTTCTCATTTTCCTGCTCTCTCGTGTAAACACAATGATCAGCTGGGTTTTGTTTGAACTCATTATCAACCAGGTATTCATGTAACATCTTATTCCAATTTCTGCCTGACTGTTTCAATCCATAAAGTGACTTTTTCAGCTTGCACACCAACTTTTCATTTGCATCGGACCTCACTTCATAACCTTCAGGCTGTTCCATGTATATCTCACAATCTATCGGTGCATGTAGATACACTGTTTTGACATCCATCTGATGTAAGATCAGATTTTCTTGTGCTGCTTTTTGCATCAACACTCTTACACTCATCAAATTAGCGGTAGGTGAGAATGTCTCCTCATAATCAATGCCCATCTTTTGACTGTATCCTTTGGCTACATAACATGCCTTGTACTTGTCAGATCCATCAACATTACTCTTAACTGTATACACCAATCTACCCCCCACTGCATCTTTTCCCTCGGGTAAGTTGGTCAGGGTAAATGTGTCATTCTCTCTTAGAGATTGCATTTCTTCATCCATTGCATTAATCCACTCTTTTGAGCCACTGGAGGTCACTGCTTCCCTGAGTGTTAGGGGTACAATACACACAAGTCTGTAACAGTAATCTACACTCATCTGAGCTTTGTCTTTCTTTTCTTCAGTAACATATTCGTTTCAGTAATCTGGTTTTTTCCTCTTTCTAGGAGGGTATCTCGTGGGTGACTCTTGGTCAGTCTGGACCGTTTCCTCTTGTTCACTCACCTTAGCCTCGGGTCTGGTTACTGGACTCTTGTGCTTAGTGTGTTCCACACTCACCTCAGTTTTCTGTCTGTTTTTGTCAGCCCTGCTCTGTACCTCAAAATCATCATCATCTGGTGTCACGTCAGTCTGCGTCTGCTGTTCTGCTCTCGTCTTAGATACAAACTTAACCAATCTGTTCTTCTGCACTTTTCCACTGTCTGGGTAGTAAACCATGTAAGCTGGGCTATTTTTGTTGTACCCGACAAAGATCCCTTTCTCACATCCTGAGTCAACTTTCTTTTGTCTTGCTTGTAAGCATAACATACTAACCCAAACTTCTGCATCTTAGAAAGGTTAGGTTGCTTTCCTGTCAGCAGAAACTAAGGTGTCTGTTTCCTGTGGTTGTTTAAGCACCTGTTCCTCACTATAGCTGCTGTCTGTACTGCATACGGCCACAAGAACTTTGGTAGCTCACTCTCTATGAGCATACACCTAGTCATACCAAACAAAGTTCTCCAGTTTCGCTCTGCTGTACCATTCTGGTGGGGTAAATATGGAGCTGAAGTCTCGTGCCTAATTCCATTTCTACTGTGCAATGCCTGGTAATCTCTTCCCATGAACTCAGTGCCATTGTCAGACCTCATACATTTAATTTTCCCATATGGGGCTGTGTCAACTAGAAATTTCTCAGTTGCTGTTACTAAGTCACTCTTATTTCTTACAAAGTACACAAACACTGCACTGGAATAATCATCAATGAATGATGCGGCCCACCTATATCCATCTCTGGACTCCGGGTCAATTGGCCCTACTAGATCTGTGTGTACTAACTGCAGAGCTGCTTTCGCTCTGGTATCAGGCTCCCTGATCTTAGTCTGAATGAACTTGCCTTGAGTGCACACTTCACTTTGAAGAGTATATTTCTCAGTTTTCCCCTCAATTTTCATTACTTCAATATTTTGGAAGTTTTGCAAGTCATTGTAATTACAATGGCTTAGAATCTCATGCCATGTTTGCATATCGTAACACCCATTACAATGGTCATCCACACACTCACCATCTACAGTCTGTAAGTAAAACAGTCTATCGTGTTCATGAATGTGGAACTTGGTACCATCACTGTCCTGAAGCATGGATTTCTTGTCCTTGAAGATCAAGGTCGCTCCACTCACTGTTGCTGCCTTCACAGAAAAGATGTCCTGTGGATAAGAGGGAATGTATAATGCCTGTCTCAGCGTTGCGTTATGGCGTTGTCCTCCACTGTCAATCAAGCACACCTCCGCATCTCCTCTGTACTCTGCGATGCCATTGCTCCTCGTACCATCAATCAACTCAACACAGTGCATCTCTGGCTGGAAACTTTCGTCGAGTCTCTTGAACTTGGCTATATCCGTAATGATGTGCGAAGTCGCCCCTGTATCCACCATCAGGGCTCTCTTGACTCCGCGGCCTTGCGTATAGACCCTGGCTGGCTCCACTTCTGTCGCTGGTATGGAATACGAAGGACTTGTTGCACGTCTCTTCTGAAACCTGTCAAGCATCATCTCGCTATGCGGTCTGAACTTGCCCTAAAGGTATTCAACGAAGATCTCAACAAAACCCATCATCGGCTGTGGGTCATTTGGACCAAAAATAGAAATGGAGTAAGAGATTTAATCAGTACACAATACGAAAGGTCAGAAAGGAGTGAAGCTGGTGAAACGAACAAACTACCTCCGAATAACACAGAAACGACTGAGGTATCAGATGAGGACACAGAATGCAATGATGCGCGAAGACAAGCAAGAGGTATCACTGCAGACTAAGGGACAAACTAAAGACCAGGTATCAGATGAGGACATAGAACAAAAAGATGCAGAAGACAAGCAAGAGGTATCACTGACTGGGGGACAAACTAAAGATCAGCTAACAGATAAGGACATAGACAAAATGATGTAGAAGACAAGCAAGAGGTGTCACTGCAGACTGAGGGACAAACTAAAGATCAGGTATCAGATGAAGACAGAACAAAAAGATGCAGAAGACAAGCAACAAAAGGTGTTGTTAAAGAAAGGAATCAAATGTAAACATGGAAAAACACGGAACAAAAAATATGGAGGAAGTTGACAGTTATCAACTTATCAAAAAGGTTTACCATTACAGTGGATAGAAAAAAAATAGTCCCACTTCCCGGTTCAACAAAACTGAGGCAACCATGGACCAATGTGTTATACAAGAGTTCAGAGAAAAAAAATCCCTGTTGTACCCTGGCCTTCAAGAGTCAGCATGTCTGTCACAAAGTGGGTTTTCAGGCCCAATTGCAGAGCCACCACAACACAGGTAAAACTTTTATCAACCCTTTTAATGCTGAATTGACAGGACCAGATTAGCAGCAACAAGTACAGTCGATGGTATTATGCATGGAATAAAACATCCAGCAGTCACAGGCAGGCAAAGACTTGAGACGTGCCGAATACACAAGTCTCAGAGTCTCTGTAAGTGTTTGGTGTGGCAAACACCAAACACTCAGGAAAAAGGATCCAGGAAACAAAAAGCAAGATTCGTGGTCAAGGACAAAAGGCTAAGGTAGTTACTGGAGAACAGGTGTCGTCAGAAACAGGCAGGGTCAGCAACGGGAGCTCAGTCCATGACAAATAGCAGGAGAGTCTTGCATGAGCACAATGACAATCTGGCAAACACTGAGTGTGGCAGAGCAGCTTATATACTGCACTGATTGCAATGAGTCTCAGGTGTGATCAGGTGAGCAGGCGGAGAAGTACTGAGGGCACTGGTGAGCAGATGAGGAGACAATGGCAGCAGGTAAGAACTGTGAGAGTCAAATCTCCTCCCAGTCATAAAATGAATAGTCCATATTCAAATATCAGTGCAGTTTGTACATTCCCCTCACGCAATGCAAAATACTCCTTTAAAAGGAAAAAAGAGCCAGTGCGGAAAACTCTGAGATATCTGTGATACAAAGAGGAAAAATGACACACACAAAAAACTGAAACTTCTGACCAGCAGCATACACAAGAAGAGGAAGAACTGCAAGAGCTGTGCGAAAAGGAGTGAGCCAAGTCTACTACAGTAAACTTAAAGAAACTCCCATTGTTGAACTATTATCAGGAAACATAACCCAAAGTTTCAAAAAAAAAAAAAGGTTCTTAAAGTTATTACTTCAGAGGTTAGAGAGGGAAAAAGAATTCATGACGAGGTTTTCACAGAGATGTTTCTGACTCAAACTATTATCAAGGAATGTGACTTACATTTTCACAGGACGCCTGGGTACATACAGCACCTGCAAGTTGACCCCTTTGGTGTACACATGTATACTGAAACTGGAATAAACATAGTTGTGCAACACCTGAGAACAAACAACCCTATCACCTAGATGCTACAGGTAATGTTGCATCCAAAGTTCCCAGTCAGACCAAAAGACTCCTTTACTACTGTCTCACTCTTCCTGGAGGTGGTCGGAATGCACCTTCCCTACCAGTCTGAGAAATGCTGACAAATGAGCAAATCAGGTTGAAACTGATTACAGCTGGGCACAACTCCAAAGTGTTCTTCTGGCATTCAACAAGGAGAGTATTATCAGCTATTTGGACAGGCCTTTTGCTATTTGTTCTAACTGAAGACATGGAAGGACATCAACATGTTTACACCTATGCTCTACACACATAATCAAAGCTGTCTCACAGTCAATTGGAAGAAAAACAGCTGACAAAGGTCTGAAGGAATTTGCAACATTTGCATTTGCCAGGCTGCAAAATACTACATCAACGACCGCAGCACTCAAAATCTTCCGCTGTCTGTGCACCGTATTAACTGGCAAACACAACACCGATATTGTCCAGAGTGATCTGAAAGCCATGCAGGACTTAATAAACAAATGCAACCTTCCCGACATGGAAGATGCTGAAAAGATAGAAGACAGCTCCTTGGCTGGGGCGGAAGATGAAGAAAGGAGAAATGCACGCACAATTATTGGCAGATCTCCTTTCATACATCAGTTCAAGAAGGTCTTAGAGGAGGTGCAGAATGATTTGGAAAAAGAGGATGCTGAAAGTACACATGAAGAGGAAAATCCGTACTTCTGCCCTGGCATTGTTGATGTCCTTTTTGAAAACTACCTTGGCATTTTTCATCATGCATCTGACAAGGAAGATGACACCTTTGGCTCAGGCAAAACAAGGGACACCAACTGCCATGTAGAGAGATGGTTTGGAATTGTTAAACAGTCAATTCTGAGAAAGCAGAGGCGACAGAGGCCGGGGACCTTTGTCAGGAAAATGTATGGCTCTCTACAGGGAAGATACAGAGAACACACCATGTCTCATAACTTTTCTAAACAGTTACTCCTTAAACCCTTGGAGCCAAAAGAGAAAACACCCAGCACTGCCAAATCAAAATTTTACACTGCTCCAAAGACTGATCCAGTTCCAAAGAGAGCAAAGTCAACTCAAAACACAGAAAAAGATCATCAGAAGAGCACAGATGAGAAGAAAAGCAGAGATGGCTTCTCAAGTAAAGCGTCCGAGCCCTTCGCAGAGGTAATGTTTGGCTGATCGCTGAAATAAAATGTATGCTTACGATTGAAATCAAGTCATTGTAATTTTAAGAGCCTGAAACCACTTAGCACCTTCCATAGCTATAACATATAACATTGTTAAGGGAGCATTAAGAAATAATCAAATCATCTGTGAGTCAGCTGTATTTGCACACAAAGTATGTTCACACCTGGATAAAGTTCTGCTTGTGTAAATTTGTCATAATAAAATCCCAATATTGGAACAAATAGTCATTAATACAAAATGGTTAGGGATAGTGACTGAAGCAGAATTTTTGGTGTTTGTGATGCAGGTGATTCAAAGACAAATGTGGTCTTTATGTCAGAAGAAACAACATGGTGTTGTACTATGTAAGCTCACAGTATAACAGTATATTTTGTTGCTATCTGAAACAGATGGCCAAGATGACGATGATGGAATTTCCAAATACACCACAGACATTCCACATAAAGTCATCAGAGAAATCTCTTCAAAATCTCAGACAAGACATGGCAGAAGAAATTCTTGAAGGATCAGGTATCTTTTCAGAATATTAAATGAATATGTTGAAAGCCTCTTAACAAGTGAAATGTAAAATGCTTGTATTACTATCACTTCTCTTTTTAGTTTCAAAGGAGGAGTTTTGTTCCTTTTGAGGAAATGAGGACTTGCAAACTGCAAACTGACAAACATACTGTTTGGGTGAGACACAGCGTTTAATTGTTTTAAAACTCAATAAAAGTTGCATAATCTAAAGATGATCAAAAGTGAAAGGGATAGCGTTAAAGTAATTGCTGTATACTTTTCTATATTGTATGAATTAGAGTTTACTTAAGGTAAAGACTTTTTTAAAATTATTTTTTATGTTTTCATCCTCATGTAGATTCAGTGTGGAACTTGTACAAGGTGGTTTCACACACACTGCCTTGGATTAAGAGCAGCACAATTACCAAACAAAGATACCCCTTGGGGGCGGCATGGTGGAGCAGCAGGTAGTGCGTGTGCCTCACAGCAAGAAGGTCGCCGGTTTGATCCCCAGGTCGGGCGGGGCCTTTCTGTGTGAAGCTTGCATGTTCTGTTCTGTGCATGCGTGGGTTCTCTCTGGGCACTCCGGCGTCCTCCCACAGACCAAAAACATGCTCATTAGGTTAATTGGTGACTTAAATTGCCCTCAGGTGTGAATGTGAGCGTGAATTGTCTGTCTGAAAAAGAACTAGAGAAAAATGCTTTTCTTAAGAGAAGGGGAAAAGTACTGAAAGTGAAGTAAATGCAGCTGAAGAGAAAAACAAGTGACCTGGTGCCGCGGGCTGCGGGGAGGACATCTCCAGCGCTCCGGGCGTGTCTGTGACTAACAGGCCTTCAGAATGATTCACAAGTGAACGCTGTGATTTCATCTTAATCACAGACTTTAAATGATTCATTTTCAATCACACATCAACATTGATCACAACATGTATGTTGGCACAAATATACATGCATCAGATACATTTCGTTGATTAGTGGCAACATTCTTCAATACTAATACTAACTTATATGATAGCTAATAGTATAAATAACTAATAGAACAAAGGAACAAAGAACAAAGAAAGGCAGATCAATTAAGCACTAGCTGAATCAAACATGTTGTTTGCATTATCCTGATGTGGTAGAAAAGAAAGCACACAGACACACAAAACAGTTTGCTACAGGAATGTCTGATTGACAACTAGCCAATGTTATCTGGTTCTTAAGGCCTTGAGACCTGTTAATTGTCCATCCTGACGGTTTTAACACCTTCATCTGGTGTGGAGCTGGAAGAAAACATTAACACCTTCCTGAAAACAGTTAAATGATAAGTAGCTTTTAGTAGTTTGAAGGTCTTTCCACCCCAGCACTTCTGAAGGAATGTGGGAGGGAAAGGTCAGTTGTAGGCCTCTTGTTTCTTACATGCAAAGAAAAGTAAGATGAGTGTAGGAAGGGAACTGATAATCATGCCAGCTGTGTGGCAGCAGTTGCAGCTATCACAAGAGCATAATGACACATTTCATTGAGGAGTTTCCTCTCACATGAATCTGTGCTGTGTTGACAGGTGCTGATATTGATGCCCTTTGTGTTGGACCTGGATTCATAACCAGAGATGACTCGTCCTTCACCTCCCTCTACAAGAAGCTGAAGATTCAGGAGGAGGTTAAAGACTTAGGGGTGAGCCATAGAAGTGGTTCATTATATATCATACTATATTTAGTAAAAGGACATTTCTCTCCTCAGTGCAAGTGACTGACCATATTGTTGTCTTTAGGCCATTACAGAGGCGTTTGTGCCAGTCATAAAACTCTTCAATGAAGGGATTGAGGTAATTTGGCTAGAGAAAAACGACTGTCTGCCTCCATTAAAGTGTTGTTTGCATGTGTCTTCATCACGGTCTTTGTGCTCTTGTTGCCGTGGTGTCACAGAGGAGCGTTCCCAAAAATCTGAACCTCCACAATGACAAAGTGTTCCACAACGTTGACAAACGCTGTGCCAGGAATCTCAGTGGTAAGCATGTTGTTTCTGTGACGTATGACAGTGTGCCATTCTGTCATCAAGCTGTGGGTCAAACATGAGTGCAACACAGCACAGTACTTTTACTAGATGTAAATTACAGTTAAGTGAACACTACAACTGTCAGTGGCACGACATGTTAACGTCTGTCTCAGTTTAGTATTCACTGTGGGGTTCAGCACTGGCTGTTTATTATGTGGGATTAGTGACATGGTGTACAAGGGAGTGATTTCAGACAGGCATTTTTTTCTTTGCTATGGCTCATGTGTTTCAGTTTCTCATGTTGCCATGGATATTTTGTTTGTCTTGTGTATGTTTGCTACCAGGAAACCCCATCCAATCACTGTTTTACAGAAATAAACAATGCACAAGTTTACTAATACACATAATGTAATAGAAACCACACACACACACATACACAAAGGTTGGTTTTTGAAATTTATTTATTTGTTTGTTTAACTGATTGGTTATATTTTTGGAAATGTTATCATCACAGCCAGAATAAAATGTTGGTGCTGTACGTTTCTGCAAACCACAGGTACATTAAATCTAGACGCTTCACACACATCACATTGATGCTTCTATAACAGGTGTCAGAGTGTCGTGGTTCAGATTACTGCTACATGTATCAAGCTGAGTTTTTCTCCTCATGAGGGGGATGGGATGGTGGTGGCATGACAGCGACCACTGTACAAAACCAGTTACTTTACTTGGGACATTTTCCAGCCGTGTTTGTGGTGACAAACTCGGGTCATTTTAGCCAAAACATCATCTTTTCCAAATCCTTATCAAGAGGTTTCTGTGCCTGAACCTAAGCAGACCTTAACCACAGCGCTGCCTCAACATAACAATGAACCGTACAGAAACGTAAACATATCTGTGGTAAAGAAACGTACGACACATGACCCTTTAAAAACTGTTTCAAAGGCTTCTCCACACTGCCAGGATATGTTTCTGACAGCACAAACCAACAAAAAGTGTTTTGTGGCTGCACTGTTACAGAGGCATTTATAGAGGCATACACCTCCTCATAAGCCTAAGAGGTGTGCAACAAGCTGATGTGTAAAGTCCTTGGCCAGGCATGAAAGAGGTGTGTGTGGAAGGAAACGAGCAGATGGTTGAATGAAAGTTTCTCAGTGGAAGTTCACCACTAAGCCACAGAGAGGAGCAATGAGAGCATGAGGGAACTACTTAGAGGAGAGTACACCGCGTACTTCATATGTTGCTATTCTGTCCTTTCTCTTACAGGGCTGTGGGCCACGTGGACAGGTAGAGGATCCTTTGCCTCCTTAAATATCATCTGAGTGTAAGGCACACATTTCTGTAACACAAGTCCTTAAATACAAGAGTAAACTCAAAGCAATATTAACAGTACACTGTACGCTGTCAGCTGAAACAGAGCATGTGTGCATCAGTCTGGATGCTTCGACATTTCTCTGTGCTGCTCTTCGGGGCTTCTGGTGATCGGAGGTTCCTGTTGTGAATACTCCTCGAGGAATCGAAGGTGGAACTCCTTCAGCTTCTCCAGGAGGACTTGAAGCTTCTCTGGGCTCGGCAGGATGGTCATTCTAACAAACATGCATATACACAGTGAATACAAACACACAGTATGTCTACACTTACCATGGCATCATTCTCCTTACTAACATGCAGATGTATGTATTATGAAGATGTACATATGAATTTTGCTTTGCCACTTTGTCCTCAGGGTGGTGCTACAGGCCATGAGGCTGTTTGAATCAAACAGGTTTATTCCTCTGGAAGCCTGACTGTGCTCAAAACAATTCATGGTAATCTGCATATTGAATATTGAGATGTTTTGTGTGCAGTGTTGAAACTGGGGTCTGAGTATGACACCTCACATGCAGCAAAGTTTGTAATCCAGACAGATAAATTGTTTGAAACTTTGAAAACAATCAGTCTAAATTTTGTAATCTAACATCTTATTAAACATGTGAAATGAACAGTCCTGATGTTCACGGCTGACCTGAAGTGATAAGTTCCCTCCTTCTGGCCGAATCCACTTCCTGGAACCACACAGATACCAGTTTCCTCCAGCAGTTTGAGGCAGTACAGCATGTCAGGAGCCATAGACAAGGACTGCAGACGCACACACAGGAATAATACACTGAGGTGACCTGCTGCAACTTCAGTGCCCAAATGATGCTTCTGTTCTATTCAGCCACTTTCCATCCGGCCACAGGCTGGAGACATGTTCAGGGAAACTGGATAGACTCTCAGGATTCATTCTGAAGTGTTTGTGTGACATTAAGAGAGAGCTTGGATTCTGACACAAGCTGGCAGAGACATGCACNTGTGTGTGTGTGTGTGTGTGTGTGTGTGTGTGTGTGTTCAGTACAGATGATACTCACTCTCCAGTGTAACCTTTGGAGGTGGAGTGGAAGGAGGCCAGCTCCACATTGTTGAAGTACTCAGGACCCATCTCATAGAGGACCTTCTTGAAGGAGTGGAACTGGCAGTCTGGCGAGTACACGTTGTCCTGGTAAACCTGTTAAACAAAGCCAGGCTGATCACACACTGGTCCAACAAAACTCTGCTCTGCAATCAGAAATACGTTCAGTCTGTTGCAGCTGCAGCCACATGAAGCTGCAATTCAGCACGAACAATCGTAGTGTTATTAGACGCTGGAAACCAAATCTGAGATTTGGAGAAAAACATTACATTTAACAACTACATTAACAACAATGTTTTCTTATCATTACAGGGCTTTCTCTGAAAACATGTCAGATTTGTTCTCCTCACTGTGGCTCTCTCACAGAGGGAAGTGATGCTTATTTTTATTTTCATATAAACTACTCACCACCCATCACAAGTACTCATCAGTACTTGAAGGTATGCTGTGTGGATTCTTGTAAACAAACAGGTTTATTTTTCAAGAAACTGTTTTCTTGTTTATTTCCTTGCTCTAACCTTGTGATGTCCTGTCTTCTTATCATCATCTCAGCATACTGCATTGTTTCGCTCACACAGGTTTATTGTAAAGTAACATTGCATTGAAAAGGTCATATAAATGAGGCTATTATTTCCCTGCTGGGAGACGGACAGACTGTATCAATGTCATTTAATATCATAAAAAGTGTATTTCTGAGGACATGTGGTACTGCAGGCTACGTGCTGGCGGTGGAAGTTACCTCATCAGCCATGACAAACAGATTCTCCTCGTAGGCGAAGTGGAGCACCTCCTCTATACACTTCTTACTCTGCACCTGACCTGGAGGACAGAGTCGGGGGTTCAGGGTGTTTGACAGACACACAGAACTGTTGTTAACACTGGAAGTAAATGTCAAGCTGGATGTCCATATGCAGGACATATCAGAGGAGGTGGTGGAAATGTTTGTTAGTTAAAAGACAAAAATAAATGCTGATACATTTCAGTGAGTGACCCTGATCCAGCCCAAAACACCCCAATACCAGAACACTGTGAGAGCTGCAGGGAGCTTCTTGTGGATAGGGGAAGTGTGTGCAGGGGTGGAAGCGGTGGTGAGTGCTGGGAAAGAAAACACTATGAAGGGTGGCACAAGTGAAGAATATTTGCAAACCACTGAAGCAGAAAAAAAGCTCAAGTATGCAGATCACTGACAAAGTGTTCCTGAGCTCGTGCAGTAATCTCCTTTATCCAATCATGTGTTCACAAAGTGGTGAACCTCCCTCCATTCTTGCATATGAATGTCTGAGCCTTTCCAGGATGCCCCTTTCATACCAACCATGATACTATCACCTGCTACCAATCAACCTGTTTACCTGTGAAATGTTCCAAACAGGTGTTTTGAGGTCAAATATTAAATATATTGTCCTTGTACTGCTCTGTTTAATTTCTGTTTTACACACCTCACAGCCAATATTTTTGGGATAGGGGTTATATTACAGGTAATAACCAACTGGTAATACCAAGCCACACACACACACACACACACACACACACACACACACACACACACACNCACACACACACACACACACACACACACACACACACACACACACACACACACACACACTCTCTCTCTCTCTGTTGGCCCAATATTTGACAGCTTCTAAGTTTGGCAACTTCTAGCAGCTACCAGTTTTCCAAAATACTGAATGCGATCCAGGTTTAGACCACAAGGCCTGATTTGTCTGCACCACAACTTCTCTTCTCTCTTTCTTCAACACCTGTCCACCAGTGCAGCTCAGGATCACATGAGGTGACATCTGAATATGACGTAGACCTGAAAGGAAGTATAATGGGTCCAAAACTCCAGGCAATTTGGACCTGAAGGTTAACTGGAGCAGCACTTGGTCTTGGAGCGCCCCCATAGTTCAGCTTTTATCTATTATTTTTGCTGAGAATGTAACATCCTGCCAGTGTCAACAAAACATCCTTGATAATATCTTTATGGGTTGAGTGTGCAGTCTCTACCACAAACACCTGTGGGTTACACAATTCATTTCATGAAACAGATTTTCCAGCTTGCAAGTCCAAAAAGTAGAGGGCCCGGACAGCAAAGGCCTCGTCACCTTTAGTGACAAGTTGAGACTTGTCGGGCTTACAGGGAGTGAGGTCACAGAGACAGGCAGGAGGCTGAGCACTCCAGGCTTCACTAAGGAGCAGTAACATCTTAAATCAACTCTACGACAGGTGACCAGTGAAGGGCAGCGGGGATTGCTGTGATGTGGTTGCTTCTCTTGGAACGTGTTAAAAGCCTGGCAGTAGTGCTCTGATCCACCTGCAGTCTCTATCATTTTAACTAGATAGTGAATGAGACAGACAGACCATAACGATTGTCAGGTTAAGTGAGAAGTGATCAAATAAGACAACTGGGAAGCTGGAAATCCCACCCCCTAAAATAAGGCCATGGCTAAAACAAGAATAAGGACGTCCACTTTATCCACTTCCCTATTTTAACCAGGCAGCACAGAATTTTGTGCTACCTTAACTTTCATAACAAGTTTAAACAGATGAAGTGTGGCCACGCTGCTCACTGTCTCAACAAATGAATATCAATAACATCCTACCGGTGGGGTTTCCAGGGTTGATGATGCAGAGGACTCTGGGCTGGCAGTGCTGCTTGGCTGTCAGGTACGCTCGCTGCAGCTCTTCAATATCCAGTGCCCAGCAATTGGCCTCATCCAGGTAGTAGTTAATGTGCACTGCCTCTAACTCGGAGATGGTTGCAGAGTACAGAGGGTACTGCGGGATGGGAATCATCACTCCTGTCCTGGAGCTGCCCTGACCCGACACCAGCAGCTTCAGGATGCTCTAGAAACAGAAGACATGACTCTGTGATTCATTTGTTTGCAAAAGCTGCCTCCCCACTGTCAGATACCTCTGACCCAATCAGAGGGATGTTACAGCCTTCTTCAAACACACATGTGAGACCTTGAAAGTCCTACTGAAGACACATGGTAAAAATATGACCATTCATCTGTCATACTGCTTTCCCCTTACTTTTTCTTTTTTTTTTTTTCAAAGTTCCCGCCTCCTCCCTCCCATCAACCCCAAAGCACTGTCCATACCATGATGCCATCACTGGCCCCTGTGGTGAGGTAGATGTTGTTCCAGTCAGAAGGTACACCCTGGTCTCTTTGTGTGATGTAGTCAGCAATGTCCTGACGGACACACTCCACCCCCTGACTGGCACTGTACGAGCCTGAATCAAAAACACACAACATACACCTTTTAGTTTTAATAAGAAACAACAATAAAGATAATAATACTGTTTACCTCAATGAAGATATCATCAATATCATATTTAACATCTGACTGCATCTTTCCCATCACTGGTTTCCTCTACAGATTAGTGTAAATCAAATGTTCAGTGTCTGTATACTGCCCAAATATCGCTGCCTCTGTGTTGACATGATGAAATAAAAAAGCTAATTGAAATATGAGAAACACAATAATTTCTATCTTAGGCACCTCGCTGACCAGATCCTAGTGATTTCAAAGAATGGTCTGACTTACCTGGCCATCACGTTGCTCAGCAGTGCTCTTAACCCCTACTCCATATCACTGTTCTGTACCTAAGCCACTATCTATACATCTATACCACCTTCTGTATTACAGACTATCTCATCTAGGTAATCATGTGTCTAAGGCCATTTCCACCTGGCACCAACATGTGATCTGTACAAGGATACACTATCTGATTATCTGATCCTGTGACCTTTGCCAATGACAGGCCAAATCTAAACTTGGGCCTTGTTGGCTTTGTGTGCCTGCTCTCAGCCAAAGATCATCTGTGAGGCAAGAAACTTGATTCAATCCAACTTCGACAAACAGCTCATGACAGGTGGAGTTGTTGGTGATGAGTCTTCTTCAGTAAAACTATTCAGCCGGTCACATCACATCTAGTTCACTGCACGTCTTTAATGCCTTTTAGTAAATGTGCCTGTATGCAACTGTCACTGTACCTCAGTGCATCAGAGTAACTACAGATCAAGTGAAAGCTGTACAGTTAACCCAAGTGATCAACACAATAACTATAGGAAGTAGCAATTTGGGTGAATTTTGTGCAGATTATTTCCTGTGAGATATAATCTCAGAGGACACTCTCATGAGTGTTTCTGATGCCTTCAGGAGGGTTTTCTAGGATTGTGTTCTTTTCTAAAGATAACTGTGCACACTTCACAGGCTTCTTTTCTGACTAAATCCCTGACACTGAACCATTGTTCTATCAGCTCTTTGCTTCTTTAAACTGTGTATTTTTCTAATGCAGGACCATTGAGAAGAGAGTGAAAGCTCTGTCATGACAGCTGGAGTTCAGATCTTCACTCTGTGCCCTGAATTTAGTTTTCACCACAGAAATGAAAGAAATGCTGAGAAATAAGTCAACTGTATATTTTTAGGGGTTCAAGCAGCGACAGTCACTGTTGGAGCCTTGTTATGTTTAGTTTCATCATTATTTTTTATTATGATGTTTTCTTCACACAAACCAAATTCCACTCGCTGCTCAGGAACAAAAAATGACACTAAGTAGCCTGAACAACAAATGAATAACACAAAGCAGCTTGGCCTTGAGCCAAGGTTCATCATTTTGTCAGAACTCATCTGCGTCATTGCTCCAATGGTCTCTTGCTCTAAAAATATCAAATTTTCCCAACTTTTTCTCACTTCTATACAACTCTACAGAAACCATTCAGAAAGTTTAGATCTCGTAATCGCTACATGAGGTTTGTACGTCTAGGGTCATGACTCATTTGATGCAAATCATTTGGTAATGACTGATTAAAGTGGGTGTGGCTTACTACAACAAATAATAATTTCTGCTTCATCATGCAAGCCAAAATTCTGGAGGTCAGAGGACACAATTAGAGCAGGGAGCATGGGGGTCCATCGCCAGAAGAAAAGAAAGAGAAACTAATCATGCAATCTCCTGCAATGTGGCACATACGTTCAACGAGACTTTAAAACTTACTGAATCAGTTTCTGTGGCTCAGTAATCTCCGATCTTATATAAGACGAAAAACTACTTTTCAGCTTGAGTAGCTTGTTTGTTAGCAATATCTTGTGCCACATTCAAGAGCTCCTTACTCATTTGGAGTTTATCAAATGATGGATGATTGAGTCTCTTGGACCACATTTTGATGAGCTCATTGGTAGTTTCAAGCCAGGACACATCTTAGAGCCACTTTTCAAAGAAAAGCCTTTTCTTCTGCTGCATTTCTTAGAACGTGGTGGAACACTCATGTGTTGACCACAAGTCATGTTGTTTTTGGCGGCCTGTTATAATTTTAGTCTTAGTCTAGTCTTTGTGTCAAGCTGTCATTTTAGTTTTTATTAGTTTTAGTCACGTTCATACTCTTTTTAGTCTAGTCAAGTTGCAGTCGACTAAAAGTCGGAGCATTTTAGTCTTATTTTAGTCAGAATTATCCGTGACTATTTTCGTTTAGTTTTAGTCGATGAAAATTGTATTTTAGTCTCTTTTCAGTTATGCAACTCTAATTAACCCAGTCAGTATATATAAGTACCTAGTTGTATAGACGAAACCAAAATTTTCTTTTAGCCAAACCCATTTCACAATTCAATCAAACAAGGTTGTCTTACTATTATATTATTGTTACCTTTTAGACTCAAGAATACATCCATTCCAGACACGGAAGACGCTCTGATTTCATTATGGAATACCTTGAGATGTCTCTTAAGATTCGTGGTGTTTTTTCCTGTGATTTTGTGGCCACATTTCTCCCCATCTTTTTCCACAACACATTCCGTTTTCTTTTCCACTTATACGTAATGAAAGTGTATCCAAATGTCGTTTCTTCTTTTTCTCTCTCAAAGACGAACCCCAGCTGGCCGGCCATTGGTCCCGTTCTCTGTGTCAGTTGTCTGTTGTTAACGCTAACTGACCGCAGCTGCATCTTCTAAATAACGCCGCGCGAGTGGGAACTAATGCCGTGATGTCGCCTGCGACTGCGCAGTGCGACCTGATGCAGCCGCTGAAGTGAGACACAGGAAACAGAAATACTGCAAAATAATAATAACAACGCAACTAAACAAGACGAAATAACGTTATAAAATGTTGTATCGTCTCGTTTTAGTCAACGAAAATGAAGAGACATTTTAGCAGAGTTTTTATTTCGCAAACCACATTTAGTCTCGTTTTTATTCGTCGACAATATTGCACTATATATTTAATTATAGTTATCGTCACATGACCAGCATTTACGTTGCGTCTTGTCTCATTTTCGTCACGTGATAAAGGTTCGTTGAGGACGATATTTAGTCATAATTTTCGTTGACAAAAACACTAACCACAAGCCATGTTGAATTTTGGACGTCTCTCACAGTAGGTGTCTTCATTGGGTCAAATGTGTTGATGAGAAACGCATTGTAACAGATTCACACTGCAAACTATTCACTGTGTCCACCCAGAGTGATCCCTGCACAACAATGTCCATTCTATAACAAAGACCCAGTTCAGTTGCTGCCTGACACACAAACGTGCATTTTGAAACAACTGGACATTACATGTTTCTTTTTACCTGCGGATCAGCTCGGTGCACTTTCAAACACAACGCATACGAAGAAGAATGAGCACAGATATCAATAAAGACTAAGAAATGCAGTATAAGCAAGCATAATGATCACAAATCATATGAAATAACTCCCATAAAACAACCAACAGTAACTCCAAATATAAGGAAAAACAAAATGATCAAAAACATGCAGCACCAAAACAGCTATAATACCAGTAACACCTATGATAGATGACTACATTTATGTTTGAGTGACTTCTTGAAGGAAATGATCAGCTGAAAGAGGAAAGAAATCTTTCAATTCAATCCACACACGTTTCCATCAAGGAAAAATGATCACAATAAATGTCCCCTGAGATAAGCATCCTCTTTCACTATCAGCCTCCTGCCTGAGGACAGGGCTGAGGCTTTCTGCTTTTAAAGCATGATGAGGTTTTCCTCTGCATCGTGATCTGGAGGCATCAGATTGAAGTCAGTGTTGTGCTAATTAGAATTTGTGAATGTGGTGTTAAAAACCATGATGCTCTACTAACCACTTAAGCAACACACAAGTAAGCTGCAACCTACACCTGCTCCAGCATTACTGCACTAGAGTGAGTGCTGTGTGTGGGTGCGTAGGCACTTCATCCTTTTGAAAGAAACCAACTGTAGGAAAGTCCAGGACTTTCTCTTCCCCTCTCGCTCTTTGACTTTCTCTTTTGCTCTCTCTTCTCCCTGTCTCTCTCTCTCTCTCTCATCACCTGCACTCAGGCAGCTGAAGAGGATGACTGAAACCACCACAAATGGACTGTTGCTGTTCTGTTTTCATATTTTGGACTTCTTCAGGTTATGTGTGTAGCCTAAAACATAAGTCATAATTATTCTGTAGCTGTTGGTGTCTTATTGCCTTGTTATCTGTAGACGGCTCATTGTGTATTGGCCTTTGTGATGATACTGTGCACAGAAAGTTCTGGACTGCAGAACAATGTACCATTTGCTCGAGTGACAGAGACTTGTTATCAGTCGCTTTGATAATATTTCTGTTGCTGTGTTTTTAGCCCATCGCTGAAGAATGTGTGAATAATATATGCAGTAGTTTAGGTTGTGCAACTCCATGTCATATTTGCCTTCTATCATAGTACTTTCTAGCAACGGCTGTGCTTTAAAGACAGATTAGCGTTATGAGATTTAGCTATTAAAGATGCAGATGACTGTTTTTTTTGGTGTAGCTAATGCTCAGTTGTGTTAATGCATGTTTTGTTGCTATGTTGTTGGTACCGATCCCACCTCAGCTTTTATTAGTCAGGATTTAATGCAACCCTTTTTATATTGATCTATATGTTTGCTGCTACATCATACAGTTTGTATATAAGGTTAGTGGTAACGCTGACAGTTACATGCCTGTCATTGCATATCGAGTAATGTACACTCTCTGTGCACAGGTATACTATAGGCTGTGAAACTGTAAGTATACTGATGCCTAGAACCACATACTTCTTGATATTCAGCTTTTCATGCTGCTGGTATCACAATAAGCATTCGTGGATCATAAAGTCAGACATCTCAAGCTCTAATCAGACACCCTTTCCGGTTAAACAGTTTTCTAAAAGTTTTTACACCAATACCATGAGAAAAGGAGGTGACTTTCTGAGGTATGATCTATGATATCATTTAAAGAACACATTTGAATAGAAGAATAAAACTCCCCAAAAATAACCGGAATAAAATAAGATAGAAAATAAAAATCTAGAAAAAAACCCCCAGCTATCAAAACTGTGGATTGAATGGGCATGACTCGTCTGTTTGGGATCCCCGCTCACAGTGACAAGAACAGCACACCAACCTAGGCTCTGCCCTCCACAGTCCTGGAGGATGCGCTTGGCTCGCTGTTTGGCATCATCAGGGAAAGCCGGGCTGTCCAGCAGTTCAGGGAAACAACACAGAGCCACCACCTGCACAACGAGAAAGATTCCACTCAAACAACAGGAAATGAAGGCAGAGGCACACATTCAAATGTTTGCTGATACTGTTTAATCTACTGGATCAATCACTTCATATAGAGACAAGCGCACACCAAAGCTTTTCCTATTGAAAACTTAACATGAAATTCATTCGACATTTTCTAGGCAGGAAAATTAATAAATTCTCTTCCTCTTTGCTAAGGACTTTTAAGAACAAACTACCTTGGACCCTCAAGACAAAGGACACATTTTAAGAATATGAATGGTGAATATTCATCTATATGCAGTGGAGGCATCTTCCACTGCATGCACAAGACGGGCTGTCCTGTACTGTTTAGTCTCTCCTGAGACAAGGCCTGTATATTCTGTAGTAATGACAGTGAAAGCACTGACCATATCTTCTTTTCATTCAACAGCTTACAGTGGCTTACAGTATTGCTGTAAGAGTATTATGAAAGCAAATCCTTAATGTTGTAATTCATTTTCTGTTTGGAGGCAGGGTCTTCAGTGAGGGCTCTTTCACACTGTGGATGAACATCCTGCTTCTCCGCCTGAAGGCTAAGCTTACTGCAAATACCCGTTAGCAGCACACAGCCGGCCTGCTAGCAGCTACAAAGGTAGCTAACACAGTTTTTGTGGGAACATCAGGCTTCTAGCCAGCATGCTAACGCTTATTACCTGTTAATTCTATCAACATAACAGTCTGTACTTGCCAACTGCACAATAGTTAGCAAAGTGCAGCTAAGGATCTCCAAGTAGCATTCAGTTTGCATCAGCTCTCTATTTACTGCCAATCCAATTTAAAACCAGTTCAGCTACTCTGTCAGACAACAGACCTTAGAACAGCTTACACGCATTATGAAAAAAACAAGTTCTCCATAGCTCTGGTATGATGGTATGTCCATCTTATTACAAATGAAAGAGCAACATCAGAATAACCAGGCTGTTAAGTTTAAGTAACAAAGATATTATTGAAGTAAGTATCACTGCTTTGAATTTGGTACAAAGAAGATAAAAGAATAAGATTCTCAAACACTAGCACAAGCAGTTTTCTCCTGAAAGTTTCAAAGTTATGCCTGATGTAAATGTATGGAACACTAATAAGAAAGAAGTCCTTCAGGCTGAAAGCTATCAGCTCACATGAGGAGGAACGGTGGTGTATAAAACCACCTCTCCTCCTCCTCCTGATGTAGCAGACCTACATTTAATTGCACGATTGAAAGTACCAATTTATTGTGCCCACCTCCAAAAATCTAATGCCACAAGACACCAAGCATGCAGAACATGTTTATCATTTATTTTGAAAGATTCAACAGTGGCTCATTAGCTATAATTCTTACTGTTAAGGCACTCAAACACTGGCATACTGTCAATAAGAAAAAATAAAATAACACAAATGTCGGTAACGCTCACCTGTAAGAATTGGTAATTCATGAATAACTGCAGCTTGCCCGTGTTTCTACAGGAAGAGTGCAGTGGACTGGCTAAAATGCACACTGTAGTGGGGCTATAGCACTTTGACTCTACGCTTAAATCTGTGTTCTCTAACACTGAAGCATGGTTACACATCCGCAGCGATAACACTCCCATAGCATTAGTTATTGCTTTGGCATGGTCTGAATCTGCAGTGTGTGCCTGCTTGAATAATAACAATTAAACCATCTTAATGACTTTGTGAGTTAACAATCAAAGGCCAATCTGAGCTGGACAGACAGAGATCTAATAAAGCAACACACATGACTGTGCCAATCCACACCCATGGACACAGACTGGTGCTGTGCCAGCATCATTAGAGCTGATCATGGCTCATCAAATGATGAGCACACTGCAACATGATGGAAGTTCAACACCTGTGGAACTAGACGTATGGTTCCAGTTAAGGTATGAGCCAATAGTTAGCAACATTACTGGCAAAAAATTTAGGAAACTTTCCTGAATAACTTTAAGGTAAGTTTCCTTCCAATGAATGTTCCCCTACCCTTCAGGCAAGGTCCACAGATCATTCCCACTACAGAAAATAGTTTGCTTAACATGAGCTCATACTGTCAATTAGGGATCGACCAATTATCGGCTTGGCCGATAATTTCAGCCGATATTTGGCATTTTTTCGATAATCGGCATCGGCCGTTTTTCCACTGATAACCGATAAAATCAATTAATGTATTTTAAAACGCGCTCCTTTGGCTCTGATGCAGCTGTCTCTCCGCCTGAAGTCACCACTCTTGGCTGTGTAACAATGTCCCGCCCACAGCCCTCACTGATTGGCTACATGGCACAAGTGAGTCAGTGACAGCCAATCAACACTGAAGCCTCTACTCACCGAGCAGACGACTGCTCCGGTGATCCAGCAGAGATAAGGCAACAGAGTCAGTCCAAGTCGCAATAAAAACCCTCTACGATGAAGTTCTAAAAATACCACAACCTTATGATCAATTTCAGTGATAACATGCAAGCCCAGAGTTGACATTTCACCGACATACTTGTCTAATCACATCAAGCATACGACTTTGCAAGATAAAAAGTGTCACACACCAAAAAAACAAAAACAAAAAAAAGAGACAAAACAACATACCGGTAGGTAGACTATAGCAAGTTTAAGGGTGGAAAACCTGCTGAATTCCGCTGTTTGGCTCTGGAGATGAAACTGTTCACAACTTCAACAAGACGTATTTCATGATGACCAACCGCTACATTATAATTGCAGCAACCGCTTTATAGCTGGGGCCAGACGCACAGTAATGATATAGGCCCATCGGTTACCATTACTTTGTGGGAATAATAAATCTCCTAACATGTCTCAGCCCGTGGGGCGGCTCCTGGTTTATCAATCGCCTATAAGTTTAACAATACTACACGCTAACGTGTCCTTGTTTGTTTCCAGTCGCCTCTCCCTCAGCGCTCATGCTCTCACTACACTTTGGTGCATCAACATAACTACCGGCGTTAAATGATCGTCTTTTTGCCTGTCACTCCTAAAGTCCAGGATATGAGTCAGGCAGAGAGCACACGTCAAGGAGATTATTCTCAGTGTGTTTTATTTTCAATCAATAAATTTACCATCGCGTCTACAACTCACGTGTGTAATGAAGCCTTTATTGTTTGCATTTCCAGTTGCTAAGTGCCTTATCCTTATTTATGTAATACGACATACAGTATAAGCACAAGAGTTTACATCTAGCCTACTGTTCTGAGATTCACAATATGCCTTTATTTCTCTAAATACATGTAAATAAATAAATATAATAATAAATAAGGAACTATAAGTGAAAAACTCTGGGAATCCCTGAAAGTTTAATATTTATTTACTCATTATGCTGTTTTATGTAAACATTTAATCTGAAAAGTAACTACTAAAGCTATCAAATAAATGTAGTGAGCCAAGGTTCCTGCCACCCTCTTTATTGGTTTGCTCTTAATCATTAAGGGAAAGGGAAGGGAATATTAATCATCACTTTTTGTTTTAAAAATAATTAAACTTAAAGGCATTTCAATTAAGATTTTGTGTTTGTGTTATTTTACAAAAAGTTAAGGTCTTTTTTTCAGTGTACACAAAACAAATGTATTCATTCTAATCCCAGGTGTGTTACTCTAAATTTTGACACAAAAATTTTCATTTTTGCTGCAAACGAATATTGGTTCTAAATATCGGCTATCGGTTCGCTTGATTATTGATAATCGATATCGGCCCTGAAAAATCCATATCGGTCGATCTCTACTGTCAATGACTAAATGTACAGGTCAGTGATGGCAGGAGGTGTGCTGCGTCCCAATTCAGTGCCTTTCCAAACCTCACCTGACGGACAAAAGTGATTGGCTGCTGGCCCATGGCATGGGCATCACCAATGTTGGCTTTGATGACCTCAGTGAAAGGTTGTTTGACTCCCTGGAGAGACAAGAAAAAAAGATCATCAGATCACATCATCAAGCGAGTCTGAGGTTTTATCATGATGAATACAAAATGAAAAAATACTCTGATAAGTGCACAGTGTGTGAAAGAGGACAGGGCTGTCCAAATTCCTATGTTTTTAACTATGAGCTGCTGCTTCCTGACCAGGCTGCAGTGAATGATGGGAATTACGGCTCTTAGAAGGAGTCCGATCTCATGGCTCCGTTCTTTTCTGAGGCTCAGCTGTCTTTTCTTTTGTCTTTTTAAACTATGATTATCTGCAATATAAAACGACAAAGTGTGATTTGGATAAGATTCAATAATCAATCATTTCATGTCTCGTGTGTGCAGCTCTAACATACTCATACTTCCAGACATATGCCAATATCTGTACTGTAAAATATACACAGCAGATCCCTCTGCTTTGTCTGCAAAGTTACAACTTTGAGTTTACCCTATGTATGAAAATGTTGTGTGTAAATAAAGTTGCCTTGAATGCATTTCATGCAACACTTCATATGAGAAATATGGCACAAAAATAGAGAAATAATGGACTTTTGTGAACAATAGATGTTACTGCAAATCAGATCAACAATTCAATGAAAAACATTACACACAAGAAAAAATGGAAGAATAATTAGTAAAACAGCTCTAGAGGTGATCATTGTGCAGAAGGTCAACACTGCTGCCAAGCGGAGAGCAGACTGCTGCGGCGCGACGGTCAGACCCGGAGGATGATGCAACCCACCTGCGGCACCGGAGGGAGGCTGCGCTCCGTGTACCTCCGTCATATGGACACTTCATGTGAAATTTAACCCACTTAATATAGCCTTGTGGACATGTTTCATTGAACATGTAATGTAGCGTTAAATAAAATATAAACTGTCACCGCGACTCGCCTGTTATTCCCATGAACTCCCTCCATCACCTGTCAGAGAAGCGCCGTATGGGAGCTGAGGCTGTTAGCTGTTTAAGCTAGTTCACCGTTAGCTACTTAAGCTAGTTCATTGTTAGCTAAAACTCATTATACTCTGCGTTTGTGTGTTAGCAGCCGCTCACACCGACCTGCTGCAGCCTCCTCTCGATGTCTCCCGCCTTGATAACGATGGGTCCTCTTACAGCATACTCCACCGCTTTCACCTGCGGGTTTAAGGTCGCCATGGTCAGGGTTTTCTCTCGCATCCTGGCTGGGTCTCCTGCCTCCACAGTGGCCTCGGCCGTGCTGAACCGCTTCAGTCCGTACTGCTCTGAAGGCCCCTGCGTTTGAAAGCGAGCATGCTGCCACAAATCCGAGGGAAGCGACCTCGACCGGAGCGGAGCATGCGGACATCGATGTACCGTTGCGAAGTGTCTGAGACGATGCATGTTTCCTCCGCTTCAGCTCGATGGTTCATCAATGGAGACAGCTGCTCAGTATTTGCGGTATTTCCTCTGAACAGACGGTACCGCTCCGGTGAATGAGCCCCACATGAAGCGCGCCGGTGTCTGACGCTGACTCACCGCGTCCGTCCTCCGCGACACTCGACAACAAATTACACTCGCTCGTATCACTTAACATTGTACTGCCATTTTTTTAATTTCAAGAAAACTTTATTGATCAAAGTATATCCAAATATACATACAATGGTGTGTTCAGTAAAAGCGTTACCATCGTGGCTTTACATACATGATAGAACCCGACAAATAAATAAAACAGATCAGATAAATCTGCGTCGTTGATGATGACTGAGAGACTCGATGAAGATAGCTTCAAAACCTGTTTTTATATATATAGATGACAAGAAGACATCATGTGAAAGTAAATGTGGAATAATAATAGATACCATAACATACACCATAACGCACTTTTGGGACTTCAGAAAATATGGTATTTTAATAAGATTCTGAAATTGATGTGCAATAATCACTTGGAATTATATGTAGCCTAAATAAATGATGAAGATCAGAATGTGTATCATAAGCCCACTACATACAGAGATGTAAATATTCCCACTAACCAACAAATAACAGTAATCAATAACAACTGAAAATGAAGATGGAGACTTTTCTCCACAAATCTCATGTCTGATGATGGTTCAGAATACTTTCATTTTATTTCTCTCTCCGAACAATGAGCAGAGACAGACAATGTGTGTGTGTGTGTGTGTGTGTGTGTGTGTGTGTGTGTGTGTGTGTTTAGAATCAGCTTCACTGGCAAAGTATGTGTGTGCAAGGAATTTGACTCCGGATTAAACACTGAAATCAGTGTACTTGCAGACAGAAACAGAGTTCAACGAGGACAAAAAGACTAAAAAAGACTGAATAATAGGTTAAGTAATGCAAAACTATTAAACAAACAATAAAAAATACATACATACAGTGTTGGAACATACTGATTTGGCCCCCTCGGGGGTGGGGGGGGTCTGCGGCTTCCTGCCTGTTGTGTAAATCCTGAATGGAGACCAATGGTTTTCTCAGTAGTCCTTATAATCCGTTGCAGTGTGTCCTTGTCCTGTTTGCTGTCAGACTGAAACCAGACGATGATGATGTGAGTAGAACAGACTGGATTGTTCCTGTTCCTGGGGTACAGTGACCACGATTATCAACAGACTAACAGAAAGACAATGGGGTGTATGTGGCCAGCTTCAAAATGTCTAACTTTATTCAGATGACACATTTTATATGGTAAGGATGCAGTTCTAACGTGGAGATTCAGAAAAGTTACAATCTTTTTTTTTTTTTTTTTCCCACAGAAGCTGCTTAAAGAGAGGATTAAGATGGTTTTGTTTGCACAGCAGGCCCCAGACAGACCAGTAGCACCACAACACTCAGACTTCTGACCTGTGTGAAATATGTAGGCTCATATGTGAACATATTTCCTGCTGCACAGGCTTAACACCACTGAGGATAAAGTCTTCTTTTCTCATCGTAAGTTGATGAAACTATGAGACATGCAGCTATGTCTTTATTCATTCTCCCAGCTTCTTAAGTGTTGTATACCTGGACTAAACTGTTGACTTCAACTCCTTTGAAAGGATGAGCTGTATGCTTTTGTTCACATGCAGAGTTGGCTGGAGGCCTCAAACATTGATGTGGTGTGTTTGCTGGTCTGGACATCTGCGTTCTGTCTGAGTAACACTGAACTGGTCCTCATGATTGCAGTATTCCCACAATGTTTGATGTTTATTTGTATTTTTAAATCAGTTTATCAGTCAAGTCAGGCTCCTTCTTAGCTGAGAGATTTGCAAATCCAAAATGCATCCAAAGCTTGCTTTCATTGAAGGTGGGCCTGTTTTATCACTTTTCCTCCTCTGCAGCATCATAGTTTCACATCCCGAGCTGGATTTCACACAGTGTCACAGTATGTGATGTTTGTCTTGGATTGTAAGGAGTTGAGGTTAAACCTTAAAGCTAGCCTGAATGCAGATTCCATTGTAATGTAGCTCAAGTATATTTAAAACAGCTTTGTACAATGACATTTTCTGAGGTAAATGTACAGCAGTCGTTGGGTATCTCTTAAGAAATATGTAAACTACAAACCTGTGAGGTCTCTTCAGGTACACTTTAATGGGTTTGTTGGAGATGAGCCACACATAGGCTGAAGTACATCAGCAGTTACAGCTCTTGCAGTTTTCTTGTAAAGAGCTGATTGGATCAGATGTTTGATCAGCGTTATGTTCTACAAACCATAACAAGGAAAGGTTTGGTCGAGAACTTCTTTTCATCCTGGAGAGTATTAACAGTTTGTGTAAAGTGTTCAATAACAGAGTCTTACTGAACTGGTTTTTATTATTGTGAGGCAACAGAAACCCTCTGACGACAAGTGGCATGTGATCATTTTTCACATCCAGAAGAATGTTTCACTCCTCACAGTCTGCCATGTTTTGGCTGGATAGTGTCTTTACATAAAAATTCTATGTAAAATAATAAAGATGAATAAATGCTGTAATAATATATATATATATATGTATTATCACAATATACAATGATACATTGGATTCTGCTAAGCCCATCAAACAGAACATCAATTAACCAACAGTTGCTGACTGAATAAAATGGACAGATTGATAAAATATGATTTTAAAAGAACACTTATTTGCTACATCAGCCGTACCTCACAATGCCAGAAAAATCTGTCTGCTTCCTGTGTGACTAGGAAAGCTTGAACAAGGATGCTCTACGTGCTCAGCATTACTAGATTGCTTAAAACTGGTGATCAAAACAAAAAAATTACATTTTATTCAAGTTTAGACTATTCGTTTTTGATAGGCCCCGGTCTCAATAACAAAGGCAACATCCTCAGTGGTCCCTTCTATTAACACAAAGCTAAAGTCAACTGAAGATCTGCCCTTCATAACTCAGTTGATATATTTCAAAGGAGTATTTCTCTAGTTTCTCATGGCATGGTGCGGATGGGTGTGGATTTATAGAAGCATGTATCTACAGAACAGGTGGGAAATGTCACCAATATCTCTTTTCCCTGGTTCTATCAACAACAATGTACGTCCTTAAAACACTCAAAGCATACCCAGACTTTTAGTCCAGAAACACGTGTTTGCATCTGAGTGGTGGGTGCACAATTCAAGCTGCTGAAGAGCTGTCATTTGCTTCAGTGACAACGCCCTCGACGTCAGCCTGAAGCTTCAGCAGTTCTCAGAATCTCGCCCCATCATCCAGGTCAAAGTTCAGCTCCAGCCAGATCTGCCCTCTTTGGTCATCATCTCACTGTCTGATTCAAGTTTTTCATGATGCTTGTGCTTGTTATTCAGGCTTTAATCTATAGGATGAGTCTTTGACCCAGGATCTTGCGGTTGATCTCAGCCAAGGCCACAGAAAACACAAAGGCCTTCTCATCAGAGAGACTTGCATAAATATCCACTTCCTTCTCTTGTTTCTCTGTGAACACAGTAAAACACAATCACACACAGGAAAGACCCAGATGAAAGGAAAATTCAGAGTAAGATCTCTTCATTGTCCAGCCTTTCTTCTTGACATCAAATGAGATTTTGACCATCCTCTCATACTTCTACATACTAATTTAAGACCTTCAAATGTTCGTTATTTCTCTCACTGCACTGATCTTTACTTGGCTGAAATAGCTCTTGAAGTAAGCGTAAGATCCAAAAGAAAACTGTGATCAAATTCAAGTCTCCATATTAGTCAATTAGCTTGTTGAGAAAACGGCTCCATGTACTACTCCAATAGAACCGCACCATTTAGTAAAATATTAATTGTTTTAATTTTCATAATCAGATATTCACTGACATGAGAGTCAAATGAACAAGACAGAGAGAAACTACTACATTTGAATCAATGGACTGGTGTCTTCTGCGAAAGAAAGAAGAAACACACACAATGATTACTGTTTTCTTGTTTCATTCAATTCAGGCCAGACATGACAAGAGACCTGTAACATGAAACTGTAAACAGTCACTTCCGTTACCTTTTTCCTCTTCCTGTTTCTTCAGCCCCACTGTTTTTGGTCTGCCCCGTCCCCTCCGGATGGGATCTGATTGGCTGTTGGATCGGGATCTTCTCCTGTTTTCCATGTCACTGGCTAAAGAAGAGTCAATCCTCTCTCTGCGGATGCGCTCTGTCCTCCTCCGCTTAAAGTCCAGCTTGTCTGGAGAAGAAAACATGGATAATGAAAAACATAGCACCGTCATTTGTGTGTTAGATTGGTTCCAGGCCGATTTGTTCAGTGAATCAAATAAATGAATGAAGTCATCTTCCAGTGCCAGAGCCACAGAACTGGTGACTAGTGTGGATGAGATGGATACATCTTTGCAGGTTCTTGTAAGTTGACTTAGACAAATAAAAAGTTTGAAATTAACAGATTTCTTTGAGTAACCTAAAATCAAACTGCCACCTGCTCCAAGCAACTGCTACAGCAGTTTCTGTGAGGACTGAAAATAAGGCATTTGGGCCGACGATCACAGCTGACAGTCCTTGTGCACAGAGGCTTGAACTGTGATATATGACACTAACACGCTAAAATAAACACAGTGTGACTTTTAAAGAGAGAATGAATATTAACTGCATTTACAAAATCAACACCACATGAACATGAAGATGTTTTTAACGTGAGGAAGAAAAGGAAAAAAATTCAACGGGGAATTCTAAATAGATAAACATACATACACAAACAGTTAAAGACTAAAAATAACACAGGAATGAGTGTTCCATAATACATAATACATAATTAAATAATATTAGAGAAATACTGTTCACCAGATCATGGTTGATATTAATTTGCTCGACACACATTTAGAAGATTCAGCACATGTTCAGCCCACAGCTTCAGGCAGAATTCATTCGCTTTATGCAAGCTGAACCTTACCTGCTATGGCTGGAGAAGACCGCTCATTTAATTTGGCATTTAGGAGTTTTCTGCTAATAAACACATAACCACATGGGCAGGACTTGCACGCAACAGGAATCTAGAGAGAAACAAACAGGAAGCATACAGAAGATTTGATTACTGTAAAAGCTTTGCCACTTGGGGGAGGGGAGGGTGAAAAGGTTAACTTTGAACCCTGGCACAATGGAACAGCTCATAGAATCAGCTCAGAGAAAAGGATTCTTCCTCTTGGAGCATTAATGCGTTTTCTGAAATATCTCTCATACAAATTGAGCTTGTGTCATGTGATATTCAAAGAAAGGGCTTGTTTCACTGTAGTCCAGGTGACTCACACTGGGTGATCATGTCTTAAAGAAACTCTGTGCTCAGACTGAAAAGGTATTTTGGAAAGCATCCTGCATCAGTTTTTGGATAGCTCAGCAGAGTAACTCACACTCTGTTAGCCTGACATCAGATCATTAGAAAAAGGACAGAAATAGAAGGGTGTTAGCCATCAGACAAAGAAAGATTTATTGACAGTTCATATTTACAGTAATGCACTGAATTCATTGTTCAATTCCTTGCACTTAAAATGTGTGGATAATTTCAAATATAGAAAATCTCATTTATATTGCATTTATAATATTTGGGAGTGGGTGACTATGGCTGTTTTTCTACTAACTGCGCTATTTCGCTTGTCTTCTGAAACTCTCATGAGAATAGAGTTGTAGGTGATAATCTCGGGGCAGTTGGGCAAGTTGTGTTTGAAGTAGATTAAGACAAAAGGGAATCACACTCGACCAATGGTAACTGAAGGCTGGATCCATGGGCGGAGTTCATACATAGACGTGAACACTTGAAGGATTGAGGGAAATGTGAAGGGGTCTGGGAGACTGAGTTCAATGGCTTTCATCTCATAAGAAAAGTTCAGTTTCAGTCAAACAATGAAGGCACTCATCTGTGGGGTTCCCATGGTACCCATAACCTGATATTCACCATGAAGGAGAAACAACCTAAAACCTGCTGCAGGCTGACGGACACACACCAACAGTCCAGCAGAGAGCAGAGTAAGAGAAAGCTCCCCATGCAGCGAGAGGCATGAGGGAGAGCGCACAAATAACAATCAGTCTGACAAAACAGTAGTAGAAAACAAGAAACATTCACAGGTAGGAAGTAATGAAAGAGCAGAGGGCTGAAGAGATCATTAAAATAGAATTAGAATAAGTTCTCTTTCAAATCAAACATCTGACGAGCAGAAGGAGCCAAGGACACTCTACAAATCATTAAGGATCACTGTAATATTCGGCAAATTTGACCAAAGGTTATTTCCATTTCTTCCAGTCTTTTGTAGCTGCTTCAGGAGGCATCCAGTTCCACCCTGACAAGCGTGAGCATTACTTAAAAAAGAAGCAGCTTTTGCTAACAGTGGATGTGCACACCTGGTACTTCCTGTCAGGTCTTTACTTCAAGGCCACATGAAACGTACACACTGGACTTCTGTTCAGAGCCACGTGTCAGCGTCAGTCACTAATGTTAACATCTCATCCCCATTAATACGGTGCACTTTGAAAAACCTGTCACAGTGACAACATAAAGTTTGCCTTTAAGAAATGTTGCAGGGTGAGACAAACATAAACACTACCCATGGATTTGCTCCCCCATAAATTTATTGCACTCAAGAAAAGCTCAAAGTCAATGCAGCAGAGGCAGAGACGGTGTCCTTTTAATTCCATGCATTCACCATACCCACACTGTAACTGGACCTTCAGCAGTTCAGACTGGGAATACTGGTGTGATCGGCTAAGGTTACGCTCCAACAAAGCCAGTTCACATGACGGCCATCACATGGCCACACTTGAAGGTCGTCAGCGAGGGGGACGCTATATTGTACAAATATGAGGATGAGCGTGCACATTTTCAGACAGTCTGTCTTGCAAAGTGTTCAAAGAGCTGCAGCTGCTCATGTGTCAGAATTAGCCAGACAGAGATCAGACCCTGCCTCCTTTCTACCATCACACAGCTGGTCAATCATGAAGTGTGTGTGCATGCTGAAGTGAGGCTGTCAGAGCAGAAATGGTCAGAATGACAGAGTCTGCTGGCAGGAGCTAATGTAGAGACAAGGAGTGAGCTGCACAGATCTGCCAGCTCACAAACCAGACTGTTTTCATTTTCAGATTTGTTTGCTTCAGCTCCAACCAGTGTTTCCTCAAGTGACATCACCTGAGGCAGTTTATCACGTTTTACCTCAGGAGTCACAAAGGCTTTATAGAACTACTTTTACATCTGAAGTTGTACACCTCAAGACCTACAAACAGACTACGACAGGGGCAATGGGTGAATGAGAAAGCACTGCAGCATTAACAGCAAAGCCAAAAACAGCTTTTCAGTGACATTGTAGAATGTTTTCTGGTGTTTGTGAGTATGAGCTGGCATTCACCTTAGACTGAACATCACCACGGCCCTGACAGTCCAGTGTAAGCCAAGGGGAAGTAAATCCCATCCACCAAGTCTGAAATGTAATGACTTTACTAATGGGAACGTTAACTATCTGTAGAATAATAAATGTCCCAGATTACATTCGGGACGTAAACGCCACTTATTTAAACTAGTTCACAGCTTACGTTTCTCGGTCGTGTCTATTCTTAAAAACACTGATAAAGCAACATGTTACATTTAAAAAATAAGACATGCACATTACTTGTGTTGAAGACAAGAATGAGACAAAACGATAACTGTTGAAATAGCCGTGAATGTATGTAAATATCAGGATAGTTCAGGGAACATGAACGCTGTGCGCTCAGAGGACCAGCAGCTAACTTGAGAGGCGGCTCTGCTGTTTCCACGTGTCCACTGAAGCTGCCTCTGAAGCCCGCTTCCGTCTCCAGAGCCGCCCGGGAGCGAGCCATGGCTGGTGTCAACGTTTCGACGAGTACATGAGCAAGGCAACGACTAATAATGTTCAACATTGGATTAAAATGTGTTTTCTCACCTGTTGGTCGCATTCAGGACAAGATTTAGTAGCCATTTTGACTTTCTTTGTTTTATTTGCCGACATAGTCGGTTTCCTCCAGCGGCGCGCTGATAGCTCTGCGTTAGCTAGCGTTACAACTTTTGTCTGCAATACATGGACGGAAAGTGATTTGCTCCGACGAACACTAACACACGGATTCAAGAAACACACACCGATGTAACGAGATGACAACACACCTTCATGAAGCACATACACATCCCAGTATACTAAATGCTAAATTTATGAGCATGCGCACCGAGACTCCTTCTGCTGGCGTGGTGCATTCCCGTTCCTTGGGAAAATAGTACAGTTCTATAGATTTATATATATTTATACCGTAGTAATGAAACTATACACTGTGCTATACTATCAACAGAAATTATATTTCCAGTATTTGAATCTTGAGTACACCGCGCATAATGCAGCCTCAGGGAATGTTTACTGTAGATTCTTTGAAGGTTTTTCAAGAATAACGTTATGGGAACCTTGAGGGGTAATTCTGTAAGTTTTTTTCGACGTCCGTGAACGTTTCATAAATGTTGCTGTTTGCTGGGTAGTTTGCAGTGACAAAAAAGTGGCGTTTAAAGATTTTCTGGAACCTCAAAGTCAGTATTTCTCCTTTTTGGTTTGTGCTTTGTTTACAAGTTACGTGACTTCGTTATTTGATTCAGATCAGAGTCAAACCACCTTCCTTTATGACAAGATAACAGTTCTTGGAACATATAAATGACATTTTTTGGCGATTAGTCTCCTTACTTAAACAATGACTGACGTGCGGTACACACACACACACACACACACACACACACACACACACACACACACACACAGACCCCTACCTTTTGGATTTTTAAGTTCCCATTCAATTTCGGTCTGTAATTCATGTGTGTTTAATTGAATACATTTCAAAGGTGAACAGTGGTATTGAAATCTTTGATGTCATTCTGATCAATATTTCCAGGGATACATGTGATGAGGCAGAGGCAGACGCTGTCCCTGTTGGAGAGGTCTGGATATTCACTATTTTCGGTTTTCAGGAGGATTAAAATATCGAACAAATAAACTCATTTTGCAGTAACATATTTTGATCCGACCATCCATTAAAAACTACATCTATTACAGTCATGAAAAAATGCTTTGTTCTAGCTCGGGAGGGGTGTCAGCTGTTAGGGGTTGAGTTTCTCTGCTAGATGATAAAAGTGTTATTTCTAGAAAGTTCTCTATCAGATCCAAATCATGTTTCTCAAATAATAAATCATGATTACATGCTTTCCATAAGTGACGCCAACTTTTAATTTTGTCATACGATTCGTGGTTAAATACATAAAATAAAATGTGATGATGTCAAATGTTTTAAAACCTGTTTTCAGTGAATGGTGCTGCGGTCTCACGAGCTCATCCTTTCCCTCAGTCCCTTGATGCTGCCCTCTAGAGGCTTCGTGGTATTACTCGACCTCACCTGCAGAGGGCAGCATGTGTTTATAGAAATTCTTCCAAAACACCAAAAGTTGATTGCCCAAGACAGCCAGCCAGGCAAAGGTTGTCATGTGCACAGAACAGAACAATATACACAGAGACACACGAATTGTAAAACATAAGTGAAGAGTATGGATCCAGCAGGACGTTGAGCAGTTTCGGGTGTCACCAGACAGGTTGGACCTGAGCCACATAACCTCCTCTCCACCGAAGAGACCTGGAAGGACAGACTACAAAAACAGAGAGGAGGCAGCAAAGTATCCACACAGAGAGGAAAGATGGACAGACACACAGAGGGAGAGCGAGACGAAAGCATGTAAACAAGGAGGAGAGGGAGAAACTGAATCTCCAAGGCTCTGTATGAGGCACCGACAGCCAGCAGAGAGAGAGATGCTCATAGACAGCTGCTGGTCCAGCAGAGAGAAGAGTCTGACAGAAAGAGATTAATTGAGACGGAGGCTGACCCACCAGGAGGATAACGTTGACAGGGACAAGGTCTGAGGTATCAAGGATGAACACTAATTGAAAGCTATGGTGAAAAGATGAGTTTTAGCTTGTATTTAAACGCTTCAACAGAGTCGGACTGTCTGACATCAGCAGGGACTTTATTCCACAAGAAAACATGAACATTAGTCCTTACAGGGACATACAGTCGACCATCATCAGCGTAGCAAAGGAAATTTATCGTGTAAGTGTGTATAATTTGGTCAAGAGGTGAAATACATAAAGAGAACAAAAGAGGACAAACAGAGCCCTGAGGCACTCCACATTTCACATCAGAAAACAGTGATGTGGCATCATTTTCAGTTTTGGATGGTAAGATTTTAATCACACAAGAACCAGGCCAGACCGTGTTCAGTGTTATCAAAAGCCACACTGAGGTCTTGCAGTGAAAGCACAGAGATAGAATATGAGAGTTGCTGAGACACAACTCTAGTACTTTTGAAAAGAATGGAAGGTTAGAGACCGGCTGATAATTATTTAGAGACCCCAGATCAAAGTGTGGCTTGACAAAACCAGCTGCAAGTGACTAATGAACAATATTCAGCATTGTAGGCCCCAGAGGTGGCCAGAGATCTTTAAAAGAAAAGTGGCAAGCAGTAATAACACTGGTGCCAGCATTAGGACAGGATGTGTCACTTCACATTCAAGTATGGCCCTCTCTCTTTTGGTTTCACTTAGTTTGTACATGAACCCACTCATTGCAGTGTCAACAGCCTGGTCGGAAATAAAGTCTCCAAATTCTGCTTAAAATTGTGAGTGGTGGTCTGTAGAGTTCCATAAGGTGGAATCCATCTCTCTGCTCGCAGGTCAGGTTAAAACAGATATTAAGGCAACACACTTAAATAGGCCATGCTGCATGGACATTATTATAATCAGGTGGGCTCGCTTCAGTGAACGTCAAGAAACAATTTGGTTTTAGTCAGTCATGTCCAGATTATGCTCAAGGATATCAGTAATTTGAGTCTTGTTTGGGTTGCAGTAAGTCTTAACTAGAACACAGTACCTTTAATTTTTAGTGGTGCCAAACCTGTCAATGAAACACACATTTTTCACAAGAGAGAGCTTAATGTGTTGATGCCTACATTTTTAATACACATACATTTTTGATACACAGTGTACGGTGTTAAATGGGTGTTAGCTCTGACGTACTGACCTCAGAAAGGCTCCTTGTAGTCTGAGCTGTGTCTTTTAGTGTGAACTGCAGAGCTGTTTACAAGCACTGGCCCAAGAGTGCAAAGTAAAAAGGCCAGGGATGTCATGCATCTCTTTAACATGTATGGATGAAGTGAACTGGGTACACAGTTCCAAAACTATCAATTGTTTTACATTCATTCCACAAGTAATACATTTTTCTGTGAGAAAATATTTTTGGACCAGAATATACCAAAATATTTTTGGACCAGTGTGTGGCTCATGATTCTGCAATACCGACTGTGGCCGCAATGCCAAAAAAATAAAATAAAATTAAATTAAAAAAATTCATTTTCTGCAATATTGTGGTTGGGAACTTTTGAAATCTTATGCACCATTTGTTTCATGTCCCTATAGTTCAGGAAACTCATGAAGAGCAATGAGATAATAACATAAGTCCATAATATATGACAGTCACTCAATGGATTAATAATGATACGATTTTATTATATTCATATGCTGTGTGTAAAATTAACAAATGCAAGTATGTACTGTTAATTTCAATTTTATTTCAGCAAATGACAATGATAATTGCTATTTAATCTGCTTTTTTCTTTATCTGATTTACAAGTGAGTTTACATACAGATTGAAAAGGGGAAAGAAATTGGTCAATACTGCCTCCAACAAATCAACAATAGTAGCTCAGAAAGACAGTATCAGATACTGCAGCAAACAATTCCCAAATCTTACACGCAAACCTGCCCATCACTACGTACTCAGTATGGCAACTTGTCAACAAGCATACAAACCTGAGGACTGCTGTACCCCCTCCACAACAGATTCATCCCAAAGGACAGTGTCACCAAGCAAAAGACATTATAGTTGGTGGGATCCGTATCGAGTAAACTGAAAACCAGGCCTTATGGTACAAGCACACTGAAGCATGCAAACACATGCTGCGGTTCTGAACGGGTCAATCCATTGGTGAGAAGTCCAGAAAGAAACTAATTCATGAAACCGAGTCCATCAGATGGAGACAAACCCGGTGTTATTAAAAAGAAGCACTGCTTAAGTATGAGGGAACAGGATCTGTTGAGAAATATGACAATGTTCACACATACAAATGACTAGATTTAAGAGGTTATTTATAATATGGCTGATGGCTGAAGGATTGAGGATCATGCAAGAGGCTGCACAATTAATTTCTAACTGAATTAACTGAAGTTCCCTCAGTCAATGTCTGACAAGATGAAAAGATGCTCTGTTCTAAAACATTCAGCACTTTTTACCAGGAACAACTTCCTGTGAGGCCAAAGTTTGCATGTGCTTCCATTTGTCTGGTCTTCAGTTTGGGTGGTCCCATCCTAGGCCATCCTGAAGAACAGCAGAGCTATTGATTATTCAGGGCTGGAAATGAGCTCGCGTGTAACAGCTTTAACACCACTACTAGATTCTGCCACCTTTGTACACTCAGCTAATACATTCACTTCTTAATATGGAAAGACGTGAACAAGTGAGGGGTTGATGGCTCGGTGGATACACCTACAACAGTCTACTACTGACAATAAAATGATACAGGTTAAAGACAAATTGGTCAAGTGGGCTTCACAAAGGAATGGTGCCTAAGAGCTGTGCAGCGTTGCTGGCACACACTTGTTTGGAACACCTCCAACCTGCTGCAGAAAGCAGTTCTGCTGGTGTGGGACAATGAGGAGGAAATGATGCAGAAAAATGAATAATAAAATGAAAGAATGAGTTCCTTTAGCTCTTCTTGACATTTACTTTTATTCCTGGCCTACAGAATGGGATTGTGTGTGTTTGTGTTTGTGTGTGCGGCTATATTCATAATATTGCGAAATATCTATGGGTGGGCTTCACATCCTTTCAACCTGCAATAGTTTTAAAGGACCAGGCCCTCATAGGCAGGGCCCTCAGACTCGGGGGATTCTCTCTGCAGGCGAAGATGCTCCAGTGTGTTGTGGAAGTGTTTGTTGATCTGCTCCGTTTCCTCACTCGCCTCCAGATTGGGAAGATCTTCCCTGATCTTTTGGATCAGCTGGTTTAATACTTGGACAGTCACCTGGAGGGTGGAGGAGGAGAGATAGAGTTTAAGTTCCTCTTTGTAGTGTGATATTTAAATGGCTTTGATGGACTGGATTCACACCATACGAAACAACTGTCTGTGTGTTTAGAAGGTTAAAAACGATGGTGTCGTTTCAAATGAGTACAACACACAGTTACACCAAACTGACCAAGTCAACTGTAAAAATGAACATATTTAGACTTAGAGAGGCTACACAAAGTTGTCATCCACCAGATATGCTACAGAGCAATGTTTTTACAAGTGGGTCCCCAATTTGTTTGTATCATGGAGGACACACATGCATGCACACGAGCACAGGTTGATGTGATGCACATTCCTGCTGCCAGTGCCACACTGTTCTGCTGATTGATGGATGGTGGCAGTAATGCTGCAATGCACCAACAACAGACGGTGAAGAACACGGCAAGCTAGCAAACATGGATGTAAACAATGTTTGATTTTTAAACTGTCTTTGCTGTGGTCTATGAGGAAGGAAATGCATTTGAAACAGTCAAGAATACACATGATGTGTTGGTGAGCACATGTAAACATTATGTTGTTAGAGGTCCAGTGTGTAGTATTTAGTGGCGTCTGGTGGTGAGGCTGCAGATATAACTGAATTTCCCTCACCTCGTTCTCTGATAAGCCACTAAAAATGTGAAACACACTCTCTAGAGCCAATGTTTGGTTTGTCTGTTCTGGGCTACTGTAGAAACATGGCAGACTCTGAAGACCTCCTCTCTTTGTAGATATGAAGAGCTCATTTTAAGGTAATGAAAACACAGCATTTTACACTAATGATAGCATAACTATGAGTATCATATTCCATTTCCCCCAAATCCTCCACATTGGACCCTTAAAGCTGCAGGAGGTAAGAGAGCAGACTTAGCCTGCTGCTGTTTGACTGAGCGGCAGCCGGCAGCATGAGCGGATGGAGGGGGCGGTTCACAGCATGTGTGAGTCGTGATTGACAGATGTCAGACACTCCCTCAGACGCTCCTCTGGCTCTGATTGGTTGTTTTGTGTCGGGTGCGGTGGATTCTTGCAAATCGCAGTAGGAGCAGTAGGTGGGACCAATGGAGCCAGTTTTTTTCACAGATTACATGTTTCATGTACTGCTGTCTGGGCATATGGACAGTTTTAGGAAATCCGACAAAAAATTACTTTTATACAAGTTACATACTGCTGCTTTAATGTCATTTTCAGTGTAATCTAGCCTCAGTTGATTCATTTGGAATACAAGGATGCATCTTTACATGTTACAATCACTGCCACAGCAATGCTTTCCCTGTCTAGTGTCTGTCAGTTTGACAGACACTCATAGCACTGGCTGGAACAGGCATCTTAACCAGTTAGAAATTTGACATTTTTGGTGGCCTACCGCATCGTTTTCCCTCTCATAGAAGCAGACGTATCTGTTGAGGATTTCAATGAAAAGCTGGACTTGCAGCGATGGGTCCATGCACTGGTTGGCAATCTTCAGAGCTTTCTTTAGACACTCCATCACCCGCTTACCATCACGGATCTAAAGATGAAACATCAGTAGTTAGCAATGACAGCTGTGGAAACAGAATCAGGCGCTCCAAAATTGCTTCATAAAAACAATACATGTATTTAAATTTGAACTGGTTTTGTAAAAGGTGCAAAAAAACCCCAAAACAGAACGACTGAAACACACCTCTTCACCATTTTTGTCAGTGCTGCGACCTGACCAAAAGAGATGGGCGCAGATACTGACGGCTCGGCACTGGTCAGGCTTTTTCAGTAGCTTGGAGGCAGCCAGTGCACATTGAGTCCTCAGCGGCTCGTGGTTTTCCTCACTGAAACATCGCATTCGCTCAAAGGTACCAATGATCAGTGTGATGGCTGCCAACTGGGCTTTGGAGTCGCTGATCTCGTCCTCATACAGGGAGAAGGCCTGGTGAGGGGGATGCAGTGAGAAGCAAGAGCAGAAATGGGAAAGGTGTGGTAGGTGGGCAAGGAGGGAGAGAAGAATACGAATGAGAGGAAGGATGTGAACAGGAGAGAGCTCGAGGTTTGGTATGTTTACAGTATTAGAAAATCTCTACCTCCTCTGGAATCACAATAAGTAATAACGTCAAATTCATTTTTGCACAGCATGTTTAAACTAGAGGCCTGAGTGTATATGTCAGCAGATCCATTGGGACACCGATGTGTCGTTCATAATATATGTCTCTTTTTCATGTAAGAGAAACTCGGCTGACTCACTGCCTCTCTCTCTGTAGGTGCAGGAAGGGCAATTCACTGCCTTACATTATGCAGAGTCCTCCATGCTATGAACTGGTGCTGACATGTTATTTCCAAGATACCAAGGGCACAAATGTATATTTCAAGATGTTTCCCTTATACATCTTCAGTTAGCTAGCCTGACTGTCTCTGTCTTTTACATTTGTACAGCAAATGAAACAACAACAACCACAACAATGTTGAAATTCCACATGTTATCGCCTGCCCAGATGGTTCATTATCTTGACTCAGACTGCTTTCACACCTGTACTTTAGTCACTTTGTTCTGGACCTAAGACGTGCTGCTTTCACTACACATCCTGTGCAGACAAGGTGTAATGCTTGAGACATTCAAACAAGCAAGTGCTTTATAAAACATTCTACCTGCGACATGAACTCATAAGCAACGGTCTCGTGGTTCTCAAAGCCGATCTCGCCTGCAGCCAGTGCCCCCTGCAGGAAGAGTCGAAGAGGCAGCTCAGCGAGCTCAGCCTTGATAAGTGCACTGATAGTCTGGTGAGCGAAGGAAAAGATCTTCTGACACTTCTTTTCCCACTTGTCATCCTGATGAAAGACAAATTTGGCATAATTTAATAACAGGCTGGACAAAACTACAAATGCAGCATGTGAACAGTGTTGAAAAACAAAGTCTGCACACCAGGGAGGAGTTTTCCTTGTATCTGAATGCCAGCTGGTAGGCAGCAAACACCAGAGGAGGGAGTGTGTAGCGGATCCTTTGGTTTCCCCCTGCACCAAAGTGTTTCCGGGCTGTGTTCAGAATCTGAACACAAATCACAATGTTAACTGCAACGAACAACAGCGGTAACAGCAACAACATTGTGGCCAACCACCTGAAAAACATGAGCGCTTTAAATCTGTTAACATTTCTGAAAGCATGCTGTAGTTTGATACTTTCGAGGCAGCCACTGGTTTCTACTGAATGCTGTGCAGTATACACATGAATCAATGAACGTGTGAAATCCATCACAGTACACATCAAGTCTGAACTGGCCAAGGACAAATACTTACAAAAAAAATGATAAAGCACATTTTCCAAGCTAGTGAGCAGTAATATAAAGTCCAGCAGCAGTATGACACTATGTTGTATATGAGTACATGACATGAATGTGCAAAACAGGACCCACAAGGTACTGCTGATCAGGATCTTCAGAGTGGAGCAAATGGATGAAACGACCAACGAGGCTCTGCTCCTCAGCAAAGTCTTCAGGGTCAGGATCATCAGCTGGTTGGTCTGGCTGGTCCTGTATCAGCGTGGATACCAAATTCAAGATGGCGTCCACCTAGAGAAACCAGAGAGAGGGAGCAGTTTGACTTGATTTTCTTTGCTACAAATTTTCTTGCTGCTTCTGGCTGAGTGAGTGAAGAAAGGTGAAGAAAGACTCGGCAGCCTTCAGCCTTTCAGTGACACATGACCTGCAGCCATCTGGGCAGGTGGTGTATGGCTGCCTTACATGACTGTCACAAACCCATAATTAATGCTGCTTTTGTTCCCAGCTGTAACCATGATCTTTCCAAAACCTCAACTGAGTGTTTTCCATGCCTAACCTTACATGCACCATTACTTTCATTAAAAAATGTCTGCGTGCTTCATTCGAAGCTAAGGATCTGACCTGTTCCTGTGCCACAATGGTGGTGTTGTAGTCCAGCGTGTTGCTCAGCACATAGCAGCTCATGCTCTTGCGTGACTCGTAGTCAAAGTACTCAAAGAGTGGTGGGAAGTGCTTGAGCTGCAGCACCGTCAGGATGTTGTTGTAGGTATCCACTGGGATCTTCAAAAGCCGGGTAAGTTCCTTTGACACCGCGCTGCTGGTCGCTATGCTACAGGAGGGAAAAGGTTAAAGTGTGACACATCACATACATCCATACATCTCGTTTTACTCTTGGGTACCCAAGACAAGCTGATGTTTTCATTGAAGACTGAATCTGTATCTCGCCTCCTTTCTAGTGTTGTTCTGAAAATGTCAAGTCCTTAAAGCTGAGGGTTACTTTTATGTTTTAGAGTAACCGCTAGCTTACAACTGCAGCCCTACTGGCTGACATTTCTTAGGCCTGACAGCTTGGAGGGATTACTGAAAAATGTTGAATAAAGGCCAAATCTCCAGTAACTGCTTAGACTCACTCCCAAGAACACAACGATAAATGCTGCAGGCTTCCCATGACAGCTCAGCACAGAGCAAATCCACTGTATTTCTTACACTGCAGTGTGTAAAGACTCAGAGGACTTACTGTTCCAAGTTGAGCTTATTGAATATCTCCACAGTGCCCTCCAGGACCTTATCTACATAGTCCACACGATCAGGGTAGCACTTCATGGCCAAATTGATGAGAGAGACCTGAAGAGATACCACGTCCTCTGATGGCATGTCCTGTCGAGACTGAAGGAGGAATCATAGAGTGAAAACACGAGCAACGTTTGTTTGAGGCTTCAAGTCATCACAGTGTGGAAGGGACAGCCTGTTCAGACAGGATGATGAATCTCATCACCACAGAACATTTCTGTTAAGTTCGTTCAAGACGTGAGATCTCATGAAAGCTTCCCAGCTACAATAAATTGGCTAACTGACACTATTCAAGAGGTTAATCAATGATTGAAATTTCAGTGAGATCAAAAACATGCTATTGCAGAGTTTTGCTGATGTGGAATAAAGCAAGACTGAAGTCTGTTTCCTCTTCACTTTACCTTAACCAAATGTCTCTGCAACATCAGACAGTCTATATGTGATGTGAAACCTCAACCCCAGCTGCTGAAAACATTGATTTTGTAAGTTTATGCTTGTTAAACAGGTGTTTGAAAGAGAATTCTTACTGCCTTTTTACCCACATTGGCTTTGCGTATATGTGTAGAAGGGAGTTATAATGCAATGTCATATTCACTTCAGCACTTTAACATACTTGGTAAGTACAGCTGATTCAAATTTAAATGATTGCGTTCAGTTCATACATTAAACATGTAAGAAGTGTTATTGCAATCATAGCAGGTCCAGTAGAGTCGTCAGTGACTTGCAGAAAAAGTGAGTCACAGAATCCAACCAAGTGAAAATTCTATATGCACTCCTGATGGGTTTAAAATGACTGATCAGCTCATGGCATTAAAGTCACTGCACCTGATCTTTAGAAATAAATCCAGCCTGGATGGGACTTTAAACAGCATTCTGACTGTGCAGACTTACAGACCGCGTGAACCCAGTGTAACTCACCTGAATGACAGTGGCCACTTGCTGAGAGAAGATGTCGAACAGTTTGATCTCAGCTGGAATGCCCGGGCCGTCTTCTCGATGAGCAAACAGTGCAAGTCTGACAAAAACAAAACACAAAGCGTCACTTGACATTTCATAAAGATGCAACAGAAGTTCATTTCCTTTTCACAGAGAAGATCCAGTTATTCTGTCACACACATTTGAAAATATGACTATGATTTACAATCTCTACAAGTTTAAGATTCAACTTGTTCCCATGAGCTTGTGTTAAGAAAGCTAACAGAAATCACAATAAATTGCAAAATCGCATCATGATAATATGAATAAGGACATAAGCAAATCGTCTCAGCCCGATTATGTCCCCTCGAAACCCCAAAAACCTATGACTTACCCTGAGACAGCAGTCAACTGCTGGCAGTGTGGACAGTTTGGAGTATGAAAGATAGTGACCTTGCAAGTAACAGTATCAGTAGCTGCAGGGGGGTATGTGTGTGTGTGTGTGTGTGTGTGTGTGTGCATGCGTGCCTGTGTTTTTTTTTTGTTTGTTTTTTTTTTCTGAAAGGGGAGCAGTTTCAAACACTGAACATTACACATTGTGTTTCACTAAGTCAGTGTTTTCGCAAGTTAGTGTATATTGCATGACCATTGTACTGGATTGTATTACAAGGAAAATAATTTTCTGGGTAAATTTAGGACTCCAACAATTCACATTAACACTTGCTGACCTGCTCGACATTGGTTAATCTGGCTTCATCAAAAGTCATGTATGCAAATAATGACGCTGCTAAAACATTAAAATGTCAAACCAAAACAATATTTCCAAGCAACTGAGTTCCATTAGCTGTATTAATTGACAGTGAATCAAAGTATACCTGTCAATGAGGGCAATGATGATGTTCTTGACATTTACGTGTTGATGGAGCTCAGCACAGGAACGTAGGAAAGGGTTCAGGGTCTGAAGGTGGAACTCATCTGGGAAAACCTTAACGGACAAGACACATTGACATGAGGAGTGTGTCTGTGAAGCAGACGTGAAGGTTGAAGATTCAAACAACAGACCTTGTTCAACTCAGTCTGGCACTATTCTGGATTCAAGGACTGGCCAGCATATCATTTTACAGGCACAGAGAAGGTGCCTCCAAGTGAATATTTTAATATTATCTATCTTCTATTAAAAAAAAAAAGAACACTTTTTGCATTGAGTATTGATCAGATACAACTGCTCTATTATTCCAAAATGTAAAATCTGAATACCATCTTCCATGGAATCATTTAGGATTATTTCTATGTAAAATAAAGCCAGAGACTGATGTGGCTCTGAAAAGCGAGTCAGCGGGCAGCTGTGACTGACTTGATTATAAGTGACAGCAAAAAATTGTGACTTTTATTGTACTGTATTTGTCTTTGACAAAGAAACTGTATTTAATGTGGACTGGTCAGGTAATGGCCGATGTCAGGTAATAAGGTCTCTACTGAACACACTGAATGGATGCATCCCAGCTTTCTACCTGAATGATGCACTCCATTAGATACTCCTGAGCCAACGAGTCTCTGCAGTTCACAACCTGCTCCAGCACTCCAGCAAGAACGATCTGTGGAGAGGAACAAAGAGGAAAAGTTTCACCAGACCGACACCAAATTACCCAAACAGCTAACAAAAGCACAAACAGAAAGATGCACTCTAATGCAGCATAATGTGAATGATTCAACAGGTTATACAGGTTTGAAGACAAGTTGCACTGCAAATGCACTCTCCTAAAAGACACCTCAGCTCCACTGGCAGCAACAAAATTTATCATTTGAAGAGGTCTCGAATAAACACATATCAGTATTTCTGATGTGGTAAAGAATGAATCAAACTATCATTTGTAATGTTAAATGTGTGTGCTCCACTGTCAATAATGTGAAAACTTGATTGAAGCGGCATGTGCAGGGTATTTTTATGTATTGTGGCTCTTGCGCCGCTTTGTTTTGTACGCTTGTTTGTAGTTACTGTGTGTGGATTTGGTGTCAGATCGGTGATACACAGTGAGCGGTCTGTGCAGAGGTGGCGACTGGAATGCACCTCCTGCCAGCCCATTCAGCTCAGCAGCTTCTCTGCACAGTAAAGCTGAGCACACTGAGTCCAACAGACTTACTGCTGCCCTGACCAATCACATACTTCTGTCAAGCAGTTTTTTCATGTCAGCCACAAAATATTTTGCGATAGAATGGATGAAGGAAACACCCAAACATTACAGTGTGCGGATGCAGTGACACATAAGGTGTGTGTAGGCTATACTTTGTAACTTTAGGCTTTCTTCTAACATTGATTTTAATATGAATTACAAGTAGCTATGAACTCAAATAAATCACGATGAAGTTAAATTCTAATTTTACTTACCCATTAGAGGAAATGAGAGAATCAGTGCAGACAAAAATGAATCAAACTGGACACAACAGACAGACACAAACACACACCTGTTTGTACTTGTCCACGTTGACTCCCTCCAGCTGGCTGAGGCGAACCAGGTTGGTGCCCACCAGAATCCGAAGTTCTTGTCGTTCCTTTTCTCTCTTCTCTCGGTCTCGGCTGTGACCCTGATGCTGCATTCGAACCCATAACTTGTTCATTTCCGCGAAGTTGAGAAGGACAAAGTCGATGGAGTCGTTGATGTCTCCGGTCATTTCCTCTGATCCCCTGTGGAGTAAAAGCTGCGAGTTTAGAACAGGGATCCATGTCAAAATATCCAAAACCTGAGTTACAAACACAATTACAAATTGTGACATGTACGTCTGTCAAACAAGGAAATCCAAACTGTAAAGGAATCTTTTAAAGGAATATTTAAAGGAAAATTGATTTTCTCTACAAAAGTGAAATGAGAAGCTTGATATCAATCTCAGTCTCTATTTTATCCTCACTAGGCCAGAGTCACACAACAACTGCACTAACAAACATGGCAGGTAGATCAGCAGCTCCTATGTTCTGCTGACAGCAGAACAGAGCTGAGTGGTATAACAGCTGATTCTGTTTAAACACACAGATTTGTTTCTGCAGGGATCCTTTCATTATGTTGTTAGACGTTTTGAATAATCTGAGCCGGTCAGTGGCAAAAACAAACACTTTTAGTGGATGTTCTTTGAACCAAAAGGACAACATTGCAGGCCATTTTGCGACTGCCAGCTGAGGAAATCTACAGGACCAATTCCATAACCTTCTGTGCCTATTACTTAAACTGACCCATCGTGCCAAACGGATTCTTTCAAATCCACAGGTTTTGGTTGCAAGTCTGCCACAAGTAGCTAATGGGGATCCGAGTAAAGAATAAATGCTACCAAAACTGATTCACAAACTGAATCAGATGAAATGCTGTCAAAATTAGAAAATGTGTCATGGCACATGCCCGTGCCACGTGAATCCTGATGGTAGTATCTCAGCTTAGTCTATTAGAATTCCATAACAATGTGTTTATGTTGCAGAACAGTGTGCTATGGGAACGTTCAGTGGATGACAGACACAAAGAGAAAACGTTTGACTGGCTCACTCTGACTGCTCTCCATCATCTGGCAGTATGTTGCGGGTGCACTGCAACAGGTAGTTTCTGAGGAAGAGGCCCCTGAGCGGGTGCTGGACGCCACGACACATCTCGACCAGGTCTTTCAGAATGTCCTTTCGAGACTGGGGGAAGGAGCGAACGTACACCACACCCACCGTGATTAGCAGGTAGCTGTGGAGAGAGGGGCAAAGCAAAGAGGCTTGGTCTGATAACAAGGTCATGTTTGCCAACACTTTGAAAGTACAAACCCCAAACGAAAATCAGTATGATGTGTGACATCTTGGCAGCATGCTGAACTTAACTGGAGTGCAGGCGGCATACAGTATGTGAGGCAGGTTTGAAGTTGACTCTATATCAGATGATAATCCAACAGCAGCAGGACCATACTACTCTAAAGAGAATTAGCTTGTCAACCTCCGTTCTGTCCCTCCTGCTGTCTGTGATGATCTTTGCTGTGTTATAATGCAGCCAAATGCACAATGTAGTTGTTGTCATTCTAAAATGATTCTGTTTGTGTTGTTGATAATGGCACAAAGGAGGAACTGCCCTGTCATTTAATTGCAGCTCAAAAATCATGCAAGTCACGGATGTGGATATCAAAATATTGTATTGTAATGATGATCTTGTCTAACAATTCAACACAAATACAGTTGCTGAGCTGCGTGAGCGGCTGTGTCAAGACTTAAATGAGTGGTTCTAGAGGAAGTTAAAAACAGAAGATTGCCTGTTAAACTTCCATTAAGTCCTACTCTCTGTGACATATATTGTGTTTTAATATAACAGAATTCAGGATACAGTTTTTCTCATTTCCATGTTTTTCTGTTTCTGTTGTCAGAAGGAGGGAAAAAGAAGTGGCTTTGGCCACAGCTCATTTTCACCACATGTTAACCAGCAGGCGCTGCTGATCAAATCTATCCTAAACTTTATGATCGTCTATAAAGTCAGCATAAATGCACATCAATGACAGCAGCTGAGTGACAGAAACATATGAAATGATGGATCACAAAGAAACTGCCTGCTTAACTGTAAGTCACATTTAACATTTCCACAACATCTGGCACTGGTTGCATGTTGTAATAGATCACTATCAACTATCAGAAATCCTTTATAAGAGATTGTGATTATCTATCCAGCCCAGCCACTGTATGTATAAAATACAGCAGGAGAATTCACTCCTCACTGCACACATATAGAGTGATGAGGAGTCTCTGTGAGTCCTGAAGGCAGAAAAGAGAGCGGCACACTGGATTTTATGAGGTTGAAGCCGAGCTGAAGGACACTGTGTGCTTACTACAGTAACCCCGAGGGGGAGCTGCAGTCAACCCACTGTGGAAAAATGCTACCACTGTATGTGGACTGTTCAACAAGGGAGTAAAAGAGTCTGGTATGGAGCTCATAAATGCCATCATAAAGGGGGGCATACAGCTCATCTGGCCTGTCCCACTCAGTGGATTGGACAACAAGCTAATGCACCTGGTACAACATACAGTGTTGTGACAACAAACCAAAAAAGTCAGTTGTTTTCAACAAATCATGGACAAACAAAGACATCACCAAAGGAAGACGAGTGTCCATGCCAAGAGACAGAGAGGAGCTCCAGGCAGTCCACAGGGAGCTAAAGAGGAAATTGAGGGAGGCCAAGAACAGTTCCAGGGGGAGGACAGAGGATAAGATGAGGCAAACCAGTACTGAGGAGGAGATCATATTCCTAATACACCGTGCACACACACACATACTGGAGGAGCAGGCCAGTACTGTAAGAGTCATGTTTGTGTGTGTATATCACCAATGACAACCAAGTGAAAAAAAAATAGACATATTTTTTTTTCAAAAGCTTTGTTCTGTTTTGTAGAAGATCCTTTGCTTGGTGAGAAATCAGACAAGCTGACCTGCTGGATATTGTTTTTTTCTCCTTCTCTGGCTTCACTGTTTGAATTCATTTGTCTGATATTATTTTGTTTTAAATGTAACAGCCTCCTGTGGTCAAAGCTTAGAGCTCCAAGCTAAACAATGACAGTGACTATAACCCCATCTTGGTAAAAATTAACCAACTGCCACTGAGTCAGCACTTAAATGTCACCATCAGAACACTCACAGAACAGTAACAGTAAGGTTTTTACATTTTTAATGATTTACAACATTTTTTTAAATGAATGACTTGCAGATAGGTGAAAGTAAAACATATGTTCAAAGGAAAATTAGGGTCTGAATACTTTTTGAAGCTCCTTCACGTCTGATGAAAGTTCAGTGAAGGTGATACTCACAGTCTGGGGATGATGTTGCCTGCATACTGGACCAGCTCATAGAGGTCTGCCACCTTGCGTCCCTTGGCAAACTCATCAGTCAGATACACTTCTAAGTAATGGAGTTCGTCAGAGATGGCCATATCTGAAGAGATTGTTAGGGACCAGTGCAAACCCACGATGACTCATCCATTAAAACAGCAGGCGCAGCAGCTTCAGTTTCAGTCCTCCATCAAGTGTCTACCAAGGATGTGTTCAGGCACAGTAGTGCATAGGACACCCAGGTTTGGGCAGCACTCAGAACTCAATGCACAATCACTTAAGATCTGACAGCTGTGTGAGCTCATGTACCAAATATAACCAACCATGTTGCATTTATCTGAATGTGGCCATTGCTGCAAAGAAGCTGCAATTTTAAATGTGGATGCTTCACACACATCTTTACCCTGGGAGCACAGAGGACCTATACAATCAGCACAGAGACTTACACTTAAACTTTCACTCGAAAGGCTCAGTAGTTCACAAGCGAGGATGTTCACCACTTTGTGAACACATTACATACAGGATGTTAGTACATGGGCTCAGGAACACTTTGTAAAAACAGTGTTGGTAAACAAAGCTGGTTTGTAAATGATTGTATTCTGTTTCTATTTACTTTTTACAAAGTGTTCCAACATTTTTTGAATCAGGGTTGTAGTTTTGTTATTTCAGGCAATAGTTTCTAAAGGAAATCCAAGAGTTATGAAGGACAGTCAAGACTGTTTGGCATTAAGCACTTTACTGGCAAATGGTGCTAGAATCCAGGTTGGTGCTGATGGGTTGACAGCGTTTGGGATGGAAGGTTAACAAAGGAACATTCAGTTATCCAAAGTCATGTGTCTGTCATACCTGATGGTTCTTACTCCATGATCTCCACAACTGCATTTCGTTGTCTCTGTGTTGCACTGATGATGACAATGAAGTTGAATCTAATCTAATCAGCAAGTGCATAAATCTCACCTAAACTGGCTTAAAAGGGAGCTCACTGTCAACAAAAACTTGACTTTCACCTTTTTTGTCAGATGTTCTTATTGACAGGACAAATTATTAGACAGTCAACAACAACATTTAGCAGTCCACAGTTACAAATGTCAATATGGCAAAGCTAAGTAACCAATATATCATCACATAGCCTTGTTTGTGTCCTAGTTCAATATCCATCCAATACTCAACATCTAACCTACATCTGGAAAGGATACAGAGTTCATAGTAGCTCTTTGGAGAAAGCATGGAGGTCCTCAGCTCACCCAGCATGTTAGACGCATGCTTCAGAGCATCCATCAGCTTGTTCTTGTCCTGCAGACCACACAACATAATCCAGCTATGAACATGCAAAATAATCACAGCCAAAACATTTCAACATGTCAAGAAATTCGAAAACTTAATACCAATTAGATCACATGTACTGTGCATAATTTACACACTGGTTTAAATGTAAGGCAACCCTTAATCTATGAAAGTTCAACTGAAATGTAAGAACACACAGAAAGTATCTTGTGTCATGTTTCCACTGTATGGTATAGCTCAACTCGCCTCAACACCCTTTTGATACCTGGTACTCCTCTTGATTTCATTTTCACCTGCAGCTGGCAATGCAGGCAGGCGGTATTCTTCAGCTGATCATAGCAAGGCACGGTGAAATCGCCATGACATCATCTTCAACATGGCACAGACCAGCCATAACAATGGAGAAAACCCCTTTTTTTAGATCCTTTCAATGGCAACCAAAACAGAGGAATGTCTGCACTTTGTCAATTGACCATGACATTGTTTTGTGGGCTGCCCCCTTTTAAAATCTGGGTCAAGTGAATATAAACATGATGGTCACCATCAGTGCGCAGGATTTCCATGTTGCGCAATTGACGATTTTAGCGGCTGACCAATCAGTAGTAAGCAATGTTTTCACTCCACTGTTCAGTATCACCTCAGCTTGCCTGGAACCTCAACCAAGGCACCGTTCCACCATGAGCCTCCAGAACAGCCTCAAAGCTCTTTGGCATATGGTCTGTGGACCTCTACTGAAGGGATGAACAGCATGCTTAAGAAACTTTTCCTCATATGTTCCTCATCCTTTCAAAAACTTTTTATTTATTTTTTAATCATGAAACACTACTGTCATTGCATTTTTGTGTCCAGGTCTCTGAATTTTTGATTGCAGTGAATCATGCAATCCATTGTTCATATGTGCTTGTTCATTCACTAACAAATATTATTTCTCCCTTGTCATGTAAGTAACTCTTATGGTAGGTGGTCAATAGATTTCACCAAACTTATGACAGCAGGGTGGTTTAAAGTTAAAATATTCAGCAGCGTCTTTCTTGGGTATTAGGGAGTCTGACAACCCTGACACTGGAGTATTGCAGCTTGTGGCTTTCATTGCATTCAAGAACATTTGCATAAAGTTAAGCCTTTCTCAGCTTTTCCCTGTAGTGCCTCTAAGCACCTTTTCAATCTTTTAGCTCACCAAGCAGCACCGGGCAGCAATGCCAGGTCTCATTCACAATGAATAGCAGCCTATCACTCCGCAAGCTTTTGAGGCTGTATATGTGAATGGTCTTCCTAAAGTCTGAGCCCAATACTAAACAACGTTTTGACAGAGAGATTTGGAGTGGTTAGAGGTCCAGGAGCTGGTGGTGAGTACCAACAGTTGCTAGTACATCAATAATATGAACAAATGCTGCTTCTCAAAGGCATCCTGGGTATCAGACTGAATCAGAATTTTGTTTCACTTCATTAAGGTATTTGAATCACTATTTGATCACTGAAATATGGGCAGTGATTCAGTGGTCTGCAACCAGCTATCTCAAAGGGGATTTAAATTAAATATGAACAAAAAAAGAAGTTTTCTTCCTGAGCAATTTATCGTATGATGATGAATCTGTTTCCCTAAAGAAAAGTGGTATGTGGAATTGAAAATGTGTACTGGATCATGTTCATTTCCAGGGGGGAAAAAGGGTCAGCTGACTGGTCAGCTCATCACAAAGGGTGCAGTACACAGAGCAGTGCAGAGAACAAGTGGTTTAAACTATTATTACAACCATAATGATATTTAGAACAAAGTGAAGTCATCCTACCAAGCAGCGCTTCATCTGGAACGACTGGACCTTGACAGCCTGCACAGCTTCATCGAGAAGCTTCTCCTGTTCATCCTGGGGAGACTGTTGTGTGGTTGGCTGTAAAGACAGGACAATGGAAGCACAACATATTTCAATCTTTGCTTGATCTACTAGCAAATATTCACATAGTTCTGCAGAATAAATCAACAAAGTCATTCAACAGTAGGGATGTAATGATTTACGGATTCGTGCAATATAAAGATGGCTCGATACCACTGTGTGACTGTGATGCTATCTACTGTGATGTTACATGGTTATTTACCGTCTGTCCCTGTCAAAAACTGCATTGTTTTTGTTTGAACAGCCGGGAAAAGCTCTAATCACAACAACACACTGTGAACAAAAAGCTTCAGGTCGGCTAAAGGAGCCTGAAAGAAGCATTTGGAGCTCCTGCCCGAGACATGATGAAGTAACAAGATCCATCTGTGAATATACAGCCATAGACATAAGGCCGTTTTCTGTGGTTGATGGATTTCAACACACTGGATCCAAAGTGTAGAACTGCATCAAGGCCGCACTTTAGTTGCACAGTGATAGCAGCTCTGTATGAATCTGAATAGCCACAGATGAGTGAACTTCATGAGCACCTCAGAGCTACATTACAGTCACAGCTCATGTTATGACCACATAATGGGAAATGAAAAGTCTTTTCCAATCACGCACTGGACATATCACAGCTGAGCTCATTTTTTAATAAGGGGCATTTTTTTCAATTTCTCCTTCTTTCTTTTTAATATCACAATAAATATTGTATTGTGGACTTTTTATCAAGGTATTATTGTACTGAGTTTTTTGTATTGTTACATCCCTTGTGCTGTAATGCAATGCTATTACCACTTTTGAAATGGAAAATACTGTGTTCATGTATTTTAAGTTTCTTAAAAGTTGACTTTGCACCAATGGACTTAATTACAAAAACAGAATGGGGGCAGGACCTCGACCAAATTACATTATCTGGTTCTTTTTCAACGAGCAATAAAATATGCTTCACACTCCACCTGATACAAACTTACTGGGTTTAATAATAATTAAAACAGGTGTCAGATTTTTGGGCATAACGAGTGACCCTGTTGACTGGAGACTTTTAGCTGAATACACCTGTGCTTGTTGTAGTTATGATAGCTGTTGAGAACAGGAGGATACATAGCTGTCCTCGTGAATGCCTCATGAATCTTTGTTTAGTTTTTCATTACAATGCCAATACATACCAAATCTGTCTTTGGTGTTTGGTTTGAGGAAACATGTCAAATACTGACACTCAGAACACTTCTCATTTCTCTGTTTTGTGTCTCCTCCTCTCCTTTCTCCTCCATCCTCCTGCCTGTAACCTGGGAAACTATCTCAGCGAGCCATTTGGAGAATGTTTCTATTTCTGACATGCGTCTCAAGGAAAGAGTAGTGAGGAGAGAGGAGGCTTGCTGGAGAAGCTATGAGCGAGGATGCACAGGTGGATCCTTTGAGGAAGTCTTTTTTGCACCCGTGACATATAAAAGAGGCATGACACACAGCTGGAATATACAAACCATGCTGGGAGCAAGTCTCTACAGACAGTGTTAGGCTGTAATAAAACAATGGACCGATGACCCAACTGTGCCAAACATCATATTTATCTGATGTTGCTTTAAAACGATCCTAAGCAAGAAGGTGTCATTTTCTTTAAAGCTGGTTCACCCCTCTGTCCTCCTGTCACCTCCTCACCTCCACTCATATATCAGGTGGGAGGGATTAGGACTCGAGGAGAGGAGGTAAGGAAAGGAATCAAACTGAGGAGTGAGAGGAGGGGTCAGCAGTGTTTTGATCAGTGCCTGTTTTTATGGAATGGATGAAAACAGGAAGAGACCGAGTTGCTCTTCCTGCAAATGTCTATCTGTGTTTAAGTCCCTAAATACACCTATTCTTTGAGGAAACGTGTCACGTGGAGGAACTATTCAGCACTTTTAGAGATTAAGAAAGGCAAAAACCTTTGTTACGGTATTCAAACTCATGCTGTTGTGGGAAAATGAGTGAAAGTCAGGAGACTGTTCCAGTGCACCATTATCATCACATTACTGTGCTGCAGGCTTAGCATAAAACAACCCAGAGCATACAGCTGACCACCTCTTAAATACAGAAGGCACCCAGATCAGCTTGTGCCCTCACTGTCCATGCACCTGCAACCATTTCAGTATTTCACTGCTTTCCAACACAAAGCAGCTACTTCACAGATTTGTTTCTAAAATCCATCTACTATTCCTGACGGTAGCCTTAAAGCTATGCAGGCTACTTAGAACATGTAAATATGACACAGATTATACAGCTATTAAATCTTCATTTGCAAAACAACATGACAGATGATCAGCTCTGGAAAACATACACAAGATAGAGAGACTTGCTCTTCTCCCGTTATCAACATATTCCTTAACAACAAGCAACGTTCAAACTGAATGAGTGTAAATCCGTGACACGTTTCCTCAAACAAGACTCCAAAGACAAATCTGGTTTGTTTGGACATTGAATTGCAAAACGACACAAAGAGGCATTCACGACCACAGCTACATACTATCTTCCCCTTTTCAGCAGCTGTCGTAATTAACGTTAACGACAACCACAGACACATTCAGCCGAAGCCCCCAATAAACAGGGTCACTGGTTCCACTGAGACACCTGAACCCTGATTGTCCACACTGAGTCCCCCAAGTTCTCTACCCAGGTACACTTCCAGGAGAGCGCTATCAACCCCTCTGAACTTGGCTAAATGTTGGCGTGTGGCGCAGGCATGTTCCCTCGAAATATATCCATGAATATGTATGAAATACATATGTTCCGACCTTTAGACAGTCTGCGCATAACACAGCAGACACATTTCCTGCTTGTTTACGCTGGACGAGTTCAGGCCATAACATTTAGCTTCAGTGAAATATGACACAGCAAAGCGGAAGAGCTTGCTAACAACAGCTAGCGTTAGTTCTCACACCGTTTTGCACCAGAAATGTCAGAAATTGTACCTACTGGCTCAACATGTAATGTGGAATTTCATGCCATGACGAGTGTCTTATAGATAGTCTGTATCTAATAAATGAAGCAAGACACCTAACTACTCGCCTGCAATCAATTGCTAGCTTGTTAGCTTAGCTAGCCGCTATCTGACGTTGCCTCAGAAGCGTTAGGCCAAAGCACCACTCACGTACAGGTCTGATTTTAGATCAGTTTCACGTAGACACTTGCGATTTCATTGACAGAGACTGAGCACATGCACGTATCCGAAGGAAAGATGCAAATGCACAGAACAATAACTTATTTGGAAAAGTGCTTACCATGATTATTATTAGATGTGTATCAGATCCGTCGGAGAGGCTAACCTGTCATGTGACTCACATTAATGCTGCCTTCACGGTCTGCAGTCAGTTCGCACATCATCGGACAGGCGTGGTCAGTGTTCACCACTGGGAGGGTACGGCTACATGGACGACGCTGATGTTGCGCCGAAAGTTACATGTAATCATATGAGCCGCAGAATTTATGTTACAGATAGTCCTAAATGTGAATGGCCTACAAAAGATGCAAAGAAATAAACAGCAAAACAACAGCAGTTATCACACATCATTTAACAAGGTGCTGACGTTTGTCGGCGTGTTGGCATATTTTATCATTATACTTCGACTCAAGCACTGACACATTATTAACTGGTCTTCACTTGGTTTTAGACATGAATTAAATGTCCAATATCGAAGACAAAAGAGCGTCAGATAGTTAAGTCAGAAACTTTGCGAAACATTTGGAGCAGCCCGCGTAAGGTTGCAAACAAGTAACCTTATGTGAACCGTCTCTGAAGAGGCCCGTTAACCCGGCACGGTTTATGATAGTCAGAAGGTTATAATGGCAAGACGAAAGGATGGAGTTCAAAATGTAAGTAATAGATATCACTATGACACTTGCCGGCTGGTTATTGACATGAAGGCATTTTTCTGTATTATAAATCTTCTGAATTTTATGGTTAAATATGTCACAGAGGCACGGTATGATTCAAAATGCACCACCTTGCATACATTTCCACAACAGACATCTGAACACTGGATAAAGCCAAGTTCAAAATGCTTGTATCATTTAGCTGACATCTGAGAGTCAAAGGTTTTTACAGAAAGAGAATGTGTATAGGCGCCACACTTATTGTGAATACTAGTTAGGATCCCATTACACCCCTGCAGCTCCAAAACAAGTCAAAGGTTCGACTTTCAGATGTATGAATTTAGAGGTTATATACTCTCTTTAAGATGAATTTATTCTAAATTATTCCTTAGCAGTAAACATTTCAATAAAGCAAAAGTTTTACCCTGTGGACTCTGAAGTGTTTACTTTTAGCAGGAGCTACACTTGTGACTTCACAATACTAGTCCTGTCACAGGCGAGCAGTTACTTTGGTTGAGCTTTAATTTGATCATATGTCCAAAGGAACCTCTGGATGAAACTCAGCACCTTATGTACACCAAAGATACTGATATCTGGAAGTCAGTAATACTGGTTTACCCGCAACCCGCTGTGGGCGCTGGTGGTGTGTCCTCCACCATGCCTTCAGTGCCTGCTGCTCGAGAAAAAAGGGGCCTTTCTGTGTGGAGTTTGCATGTTCTCCCCGTGCTCACCTGGGGTATCCTCCATAAAAATACCCCCCTAAAAACATGCAAGAAGATCACCACCTGACCAATGGTGACAACAATGGAACCGGTCCCCGGGCGCTGGTCGATTAGCAGCCCACCGCTCCTGGTCTGCCGTGGAGGAAGGTTTGACCATGGATGGGTCAAAAGCGGAGAAAGAATTTCACAATTGCATGGCGTGTGCAGTTTCCCTCCTCAACTCTGCATGTTGTGTGTTAAAAAATTGTGACGAATAAAAGGAATCTTAATCTTAATCTAAAAACACTGTGAAATCAACTGTTATTTTGTTAGCTTTTCCTGAATTGTGTTATTCATTCTTTCTACCTGTCCTGTCAGATGAACTTGAACTTTGTCAAAGAGATCAGGACATGTAAATACATTTTCAGCACCCATTTCCTGGCTAGTCCAAATCAACTCTATTCTCTCTATGGGATTATTCTGGGAACTTCTCAGTTTATAGATCATGTAAGCAATCAGACCACACAGTAGTGGCACTCATGTGCACAGCATGTAAATCTACAGAATGGTACACATTTTGTAGCTGACATGCACACACTGACAATGTCTTCTTGTTCTCGTGGCTCATTAACTTGTCTGTTTTTTAATGAGAGGAGCTGATGGGATTGGGATGATTATCCTTCCCTAACTGCACCTGTTGTTATCAGCAATATTTGATCATTGATCAAAACTGGTATAATGTGTTTGTATAGGTCTGAAAAAGAAATAATAGTTCAGGGCACAGTTGAGTCAAACCATTTTCCCAAATCACTGCACAAAAAGAGTTTATGAGATGAAGACAGAGGAAATTGTTGGTCCTTTTGCTACATTAACTCTAGTGTATCTCAGTGTTATCGGGGTTAGAAGTTGATGTAACTATTTTTGAAAGTAGTTTTAGAGTTAGAAAAACATTTTTACAAGTTGTCAAGCTTCCTCCAACATTTTATTAAGCTGTAGAAGTCAACACCAAACCCCAAGGCTACCTTATTAAACAGCCTGGACGGTGGGATCAGTATTACTGCCACAAGAGGGCAGGGAAGATCCATCTGAGCAGCACCCATCTTGCATGGAAATCCACTTTCAAAGAGTCTGTGACTGTGACTGAGGTCAGGAATGCTCAGTCTGAGGCTGAGGTTTATGAGGTTGGAGGGAAGAGACAAATCCACAGGCTGCTCTGTAACCCCTGTGATTAAAGTGGATGACATTTTGAGGCTCCCTAAGAGGACACTGGGCTGTTGCCACCACGTCTTACCTCCAGGAGCGGTACCTAACATTTACTGTTGGTCACCACATAACTTAGTAGTATTACAGCAAGCCTACTGCTGATGGTAACAATGCATAAATCACAGCTGATAGGTTACCACTTATACAAGTAAAACAAAATGTGGAAATATATCTATATAAATGTGTCACTTACTGCAGATGATCCAATAGAAAGGTCTGAAATTTAGTCTAAAATTCTACATTTGTCTGAGAGCTCAGCTAATATTTGGTATGACTATTCTAATGTTTAGAGGACCATCCACACTCAGTTTAAAGCAGCATTAATTGAACATTTTGGCCACATGGTTGGGGGTGGAACACGCTGTAACACAACACTTTCTGTGGGTGGTGATGGATTACAGTCTTGTGAGTGTAGAGAGTAACAACAACATATGACCATTAAGCTGGCGAGCATGTGTGGACAACAAAAATGGAGACACGAGATACAATTCATGAGAAAAAGAAAAGGGAAACCACATTTAAAACAACTGTTTAGTCACAATGGTGCTATTCTCTCTGATCTATACCTCCTCTGTGCAGGAATCATGTGAAAGTTCATCACAATAGCTTACAAGCTCTTTTCACCTTATAGAACTCTTACATTCACTCATTCTGTTTCAGGGGTGAGTGGTCTTTATGTCAAGACCCCCTCTCCAGTTTTTCCCAGTGTAGATCCACGCCTTTCATTCCTCAGCCAGGCTGACCGCCGCCCTTCCTCCCTCAGCTAAGTAATAATAATAATAATAATAATAAACTCTATTTATAGAGCACTTTTCAAAATCTGTGTTGCAAAGTGCTTCACAAAGGCAGCAAAATAAAAGAGACAAGTCATAAAACCATCTGGTTTTCAAGGAAAACATGTGGTGTATAAAAACCAATACAGTAGGTATCCTCCATCAGATAAACTCCAGGTCCGTAGGTTACGGCGTTCTCTCCCACACGTACTTCCTGAGAAATCCCCTCATTTGCTCTGAGTCCTCCACATCCGCTCTCTGTTCACACATTGCTGTCTGTCCTACTGGCCTTCTACACTTCAGACATCATTGTAAGGCTTCAGCTTTTTAATCAGATTTAGTTTGACTGAATTGATTATATAGGACAGAATAGGAATGTCTAATTTTTATTCTAAAATAACACATTATTTTCTTCAAACTTTGATCTTATTCCACTGCATACAGAATATTTTTCAAGGTCATGGTTTACTGCAATTGTGAGCACAAGATACTTTTTTTTGACAGGCTAACTGCCCTGTTTTGGTTCATTTGTCTTATACTATATTCTGTGCACAGTTTCATTAGGTCACAAACCACTGAGATCCTGTATTTTTGACTCTGTTAACTACAGCTCTCCCCTGAGCTCAGATGCTGAACAGTTGTTTGGCCAATAACTTGATGTTTGGTGAAGTCTCTTATATCCTTTCTTTGATTGCCATGGTGACCTCTCATGCTGTCTCCTCAGTTTTTCTTCATTTATCAAACTGAAAGTGAAATGCTTTATTTCCTGTTCATGACTCAATTTCCATTCCCAGAACAGGTACAAGTGATAAACAAATATAAACAAATACAGCATTTCAAATGAACTATATATAAATTGCTTATATCTAAACTTAAATGAAATCTACTAACTGCTTCCTATTTCTGACACATTTCCTTTGCTTGATGGTTAACACCTGACAGAAAAACACTGAATTGCTATGATTTCAGCTCTATTAAGAGCCACACAAGCCGCTCCTGGAGGCTGTACATGTGGTGCTTTGAGCTAAATTCTAATTTGGATCTGATCATCACCAAAGTGAGGGTCAGACTGGGTTTATAATTCAGGCCAGGACTCCAATGTCAGCCCAGGCTGGTCTCTACACATTCACAACAGACCACATACACACTAACTGTTAATGCTGTTAACATATCTTTCAGTTTTATTACTACACACAAAACAACTTCCAAGAACAAAACAGCAACAAATGTCTTCAGTTTCAAGAGTTAGTCAATTGTGCTTCCATCTTTAAGGCTACAGGCATAGAAATATTCATATATAGAATTTTTGGGTTGTTCGGCACCTGCACTTCTCCAAAGCTCTCACTGGACTTGTGTCAATCATCAGGAAGCTCTCATGAAAAGAGTATTCAGCTATTTACTTTCTATATTATTTCCAAGCATACAAATCTGCTGCTTTCCTACACAGTGTGGTTAAGTGTTGATGCAATTTATTAGTTTTTTAAAACAGAATCTACTCTGGAAGGGTTGTTGTCATATTATGACATGCTGGAGGTGTTTTTTTAAACACCAACCACTTGGACTGGACTTCTTTTACTGTGCTCCCTCTCAGCGCCACCGATTGTCCTTCTCTTCTCTTTCACCTTTGCTGTCCATGATTTCGCTGCACTGTTTGGACTGGGCACTGACAGGCACTGACTGGGTGCTGTGATGCATACGTGCATGTGACCAATCACGTGATAACAGATAGAGATCATGCCATCAAGCTAAAAGTAAGTGGGGGAAGGGGCTGACAGTCCACAGCTCTGAGTGACTGTCGCTGCCCTGCGTTGTGTTCACTTTGATATACTCTGTCACTGCGCTGACACTCAAGGCCAACGTACTTAACTATTTAATGTGGACATCACTTATCAGCTATTAGCCACACCAGTCCAAAATAATTGGAATCAGTGTCAGTGTGAAAAAACCCTATCAGTCAGACCCTAATATACACACAGAGCATATAGTCGGTTTGAGGGTGAAGTCCACTGTGTGTGGACACCATGAAGTTTCTGTCATCGCAGCCTATCTGCTGCAAGCTAAGCCAAGTTAAACACACAACCACTTGAAAGAGGACAAACTTTAAGTTCATCGTTCCATTGGTTCCAGTTCATTTTCCCCTTCCTGTCGGTCCATCACATTTAGCTAATCTGCTCATTAACTCCTTCTGTTGCTCCTCTTCTTTTCCTCACAGCAACCTTGATCTTGGGCTCTGAGCTCAGCCTGAATCATGCTACATGTGGCAGCCTAAATGGTGGCATCTGAGAAGTCTCGTCTGGTAAATCCTTTCTGAAAAACATAAAGACACAATACAAATACTGACAAACAATGTAATAACAGTGAACAAAATGATGTAGAGATTGAGCTACACATTTGCACTCGGCTCGTGCTGCCATTAATCATTTGCTGCGTGTTCTGTCTGTCCCTGTGCAGACAGTATGTAGTAAAGTAATTACCTTTATAACTTCCCATTTAGATTTTTTATAAACTCTGCGGCCACATTACTCTGATCTTAACTTCAGTGCACAGTTTGTTTTAGAATCTGTTATAACATCATTTGAATTGCCAAAAAGAATAACACAGCAATGAGAGAAGACTGCTGAACTTTAAGACCACACCATAATTTCCAATATTCCCATGAACTAAATTTAGCTTACCATGTACTATATGTGATTCTTGTTTAATGACTTTCCTCTTTGAATAGTGTTTCCTGTAGTGTTGCTTTCTGAGGTTATTTTATTTGTTTGTTTTGTACCTCCTGCAGCTCCTGAGGGAAATATCAGGCTCTTTAGCAGCTAAATGCTCCATTACCACACCACCAGCTTATCGCTAACTTTGCCTGCTCTTTGGTGCTGTAGTGTACACTGACAAGAGTTGCCTGCTGCTGCTGGAAACAGGCCTGATAAGAGCGCAGAGTTTTTCAGATATTTTTCTTATTTTTCTTTCGGCCAGTTTGTTTGTACTGTGACTTGTGAAGACAGCCCAGAGTTTTGTGTGAACTGCATGAGACTGGGTTGAGGACAGATACACAACAGGATATCTATCAAATGTTAGAGCTTCACCATGGCCACCCAGCAGTCACATAAACACATGGCTTTTGTTTGCTGTGTCAGGTTCAGTTTGGCCGGGGGTCTGATGTGTGTGGGTGTGTATGGGGGGTTAAACAGGAGGAACATAACAGTGTTCAGGGGCTGCCAAGTCCACCTAACCAAACTCTTCTTTTATTCATCCCAGAAGGCACAAAAGAGACAAACCCAAAATGTCTCAGCCAGATTCTCAGCATTCCTGCAGAGAGCGGTCACTCAGAAACTAAACGCAACAAAACCCATGCCAGACACCGGCCAGGACACACACAAGAAGAGTATTCAGGAGGTAAAGCAGCCTCATAAGAATGTAGAGAGAAGGAGTGTCGTCACTATGCTAGACAAAAATAAAGGAATTCAGGATTGTTACATCTCAAAAATGACTCAATTGTAGTTTTGATATGCTGTTATTTCCTCTTACAACTATAAACCCTTAACAGCAGGCCTTAGAGGAATAACGTGTTAGCTAAAATAATCATCGTGGCATTCCACAGGAGATTGGTAAAACATCCTTCTATAAAAGGAGCTGCTTCTCTTGTTCGTGCCAAGGCTGCTGTAATCCTGTTAGCCCCTCACTTTGGATCTTTATCAACTTCACAAACTGGGAAAACCAACTTGTTCTTAGTTGTATTTTAACAGATTTACAGATTTTTGAGTTCACATCCAATTTCAATAATTCCCAATGTGCTGTGGAAAAAAATCATTCAGCACTGCCCGTGGTTTTCACTTCTTCATTAACAGCCCATATAATAAACTCAGAATTGTTCCTTACCCTGCAAAGTTATTGGAAAAGAGATATTTTCTAACCAGGTAGCAATTCGAAATCTTTTTATATAAAGAGTGGAATAAATAAAAAGGGTCACTGGTGGTGCTGAACCCACAGAGGATTATCAGCTGACAGCGTTGTTTTGGTCTAATAGCCTGTTTTATTTCACTCTCACAGCTCTTGTCCGTGTTGTCTCCACCAGACCCACTGAAATAAAATAAACACATCTGCCAAGAAATCTCCCGTTCTAATCCTGTGCACTTGTGTTAACTGTTATCTCTTGGTGTATGCCAACTATTGCTTTAAGAAAGGTTTTTCCTCGACAGAAGTCCAACAGATCAATTTGAACATTCTGATTAAATCCCTCTTGTAATAATAGCCCACTCACATATTCATTTCACTTGAAACTATGTTACATTAGAGAAGCTAAAGATGCTCTAACTGCTCTTTAAGGGTGACTTTAAAAACCCACTGTACACTTACCCAGCACCAAACTACAGACAGACAGTGCAAGCTACTGGTTGGTGAACACTGTGGAGCATTAAGCTGCTAAAGAGACAGATATATTTCTCAAGATTGGTGGAGACCAAAGCAGAACAAAAAAAGAGAGTGAATGAATACTTATATTCATCAGGTGGACACATAAAAATGAATGATTCTGTATCTGCTCGATGTGTAAATGAGCCCCTGTTTGCCAGCACATTTGTCAAATTAACCTGATAGTGTTGTGTTTATTAACTTGTTGTGCTGCCTCAGAGTGGCCAAAACCAGTGAAAACTGTTTTAAATCTTGTCTTGTCATTCTTGTCATATCTATCAAATTTGTAGTTTATGTTGGGGAAGTACTTGACTTTGACAGACACACATCAAACTGTTGTCTCTGAATCCTGCTGACAGTTTTCTATCGTGTATTTTTAGCAGAAATGATAGTCAGTGGCATCACTGCTGATTTCCCAACGTGTGACATAACGGACTGAGAGCCACCCCAACACAGTGAAGAACTGCAGTAACCCTGCAATCTAACTGCTATCAGCTACAGAGAAAATATTTGCATTTGCAGAGCCAAGTATCCAGAGATACGGCATGGCCAGAGGCTAACACGATACAGGCTTTAAGAGCAGAGCGGGGGGGGGGGGGGGGACCAATAGGAAGAGAGGAGTGGAGGTCAAGTGGGACAAAAAACAGATGTGTGCAGATGTAAACTGCAAAACCATCTGGTGGAGACAAAGGTTTAAAGCACAATGTCATTCCACACCCACACGTTCTGCTCTCCATTTTAACGTCAGGCTCATGTCTTCATTCACACATGGAGCTATCAAAAATACCACATGAACAGTGCAGTGCTGTGTTGATTTCTGTGTCTCTAATGTACTTATGTACTTCAAACATTTCCGTGGGCTTTGATTGGCATTTTCAATCAGCATTATCCCAGACAATTATGTATACTCTACAATGTTTGTATTGAAATCAATATAATAGATTGACTTCAATATGAGATTTGATTAACCTTAACCATTTGCATCAGATGTTTTGATGGACAGTGTCGAAGCCATTTTATAATGGTCTTTATTAGTTCAGTTTTACAGTGAATTTGAGTTTCTTTTAATTTAAGTAGACAGCAAATTATTAATTGCATTATGTTATGAATATTAAGGAAAGAAAACTATTTCTTTTTTCTTAGCTTGAATTTATCTTAGTAATATTTGGTTATGGGTGGAGTATCTAATTTTGGCCGGGCGCACAGGTGATATGGTTGGTCCTTTTGTTCTTTTATTATTTTTTGATCATGAATTATACCTTTGGACTTTTGGTTGTCATGGATTCGCATTAATAATGGGAATTGTGGAATTAATGTGAAAGTAAAGGAACACTAAGAACGGATCCGTGAGTACTGAAAGTTGTTTTCATATTGTGGACTGTGGACACGCGTCAAAACGAGACTGCTCCTATCACCCAAGTGGCAATTTTATCTTCAGGGAAAATTACTCTGTCTATTGTCACTACAGACAGAACCATCTGGGACTTTGTCCTTGGAAACTGTTTGGAAAAGGGCAGACACTTTCAAAAAATACTGTGCAGGTGATTGGATGAACCACCCACCGTCTACTATGGGCTTGACTCTCCTACATGACTTAGGAAGAGAACGAAAACATCTTTTCCATGGAGAAAAGCCTTCAGTGGCGTTCTTTGCTCTACTTTCAATGAAGAAATACTCTTCAGCTCTGATATAACACATGAAGCCGCCATTTTTGTTTTTGAACAATCAGTTGCATTGTTGTCCCACCCAAACCACACCTGTAGTTTCCAGTGGTTCTTCAAAGGACCATGATTGATCTGAATGATTGTGGCTACACGCATGCAACTTGAAGTCGAGCAAGATAGATTCTCATGTGATTTTGCAAATCCAGCTGCCTCACAAGGAAAGATTAACTATATAAACTGTGAATTCCACTTCAGTCAAATGCTGTGAATGTGCTGCTTACTTAGTGGTAGTGCATTTAGCAGTTAAAGAGCAAGTATTTCACTCAGGAGTTAGTGGAGACTAAAAGGAGAGTGAGTGTAATTGTAAGGGCAATGTTCCTGTTCTGCTGGTTTTATCGGTCATATTGATTTTATTGGCTTTATCAGTTTCACTGTTTTTTACTGTGGAATGTATTGATACTTTAAAAATGTATTTTAATGTAGAAATGATTGCAAGGATGCTGCTAAATATGTCTGGAGATGAATGTTCTGTGATGCAATGATGCTAACCCCCAGAAAGGGTTCCCAAAGGGACTTTAAGCTATACAGTATCTATCTGATAATGGAGTTACATTCATTAGGTGGACACAAATACACTACCAAATGAAAGCTACTGTACTACTGTATGTCTGTGTAATGTTGCTGCTGTACCCATGGCCCCTAATGGCCCCCAAAAATCAACTGATGCACATTTAAAAAGAACACTTTTTTGTTTAAAACAAACTTACTTTCATAGGACTGGTTTATACATTTCATTGTTGCAATCCATAACAGCTTGTACTTGCCAGGTGTCTCTGGAAATACATATCTCTGTACTGTGCTGTCCTGTACTGGATGTATGTTATTGCAGTAAGTTAGAGTTCAGAGATACACACAGGCAAACTGCAAACTCAAGAGGGATGAGACAGATAGGATTTTCTGACTTTCTGTTTTTATATATATATATATATATACACACACACACACACACACACACACACACACACATATATATATATACACACATACATATATATATGTGTGTGTGTGTGTGTGTGTGTATATATATATATATATATAAATCAGTATCTTTAGGTTCTGGACTGACTTACAAAACACATCACAATTGAAAATAATAATCACATTAATAATAAACTCATGAATCAACACTAAAATAAAGGATAATTGCAGCCCTAATCATTTTCTCTGTCTTACTGCCTGAACCAAGATTTTAAGTGCTTGTTGTGCTATCAGCAGCTGTGGGTCTCACCAGTTTGTAGTCTTTGTGCAGTTTGTTGTACTGGAACATGTTGCAGAGGACAGTTGAGGCCGCTCTGGCAGCTTTTAAACTCCCACAGCTAAACCAAGACACAGCGAGAGACAATTAGTAACATGCAGGATTGACAAATAGGAAATACCACAGCATAAACAGAGGAAAGAATCCCAGTGATAAACAATACGTAAAGACCTGCAAATTAAGCAAAATGCTAATGTTTATTTTTGTGTGGTCAAGGGGCAAGCAGTAACAACTCCAAAATATGCAGTCATAAACAGGAAACAGAGGTCACAGAAAGATAGGTCACAGCTTTGGTATTACTGAAAGACTGTAGGATCTAAAAATATTAACCAATTTTAAGGAGCATGAAGTAAAGGTCGTTGCAATTAAAGAGTTTTCATAGACTTGCCATGGTGAGGACAACGTGTGTGGATGCAGTGGTCAGTAACTCCCTCAAACTTAGCTACATGTTTGTCTATTTGTCATGTTTTTGACTTTATTACTGAAGCACATTTTATCTGTGACAGAAAAACACTTAACGACATCAAAAAAGGAAGCGCAGGGAACAGATTAAGTGCAGGGCACCTTCACTGTCCACATCTTTACAGAGACCTGGCTCCACCACAACATTCCAAATCAAGCTATCGAACTCGACATGCGGACCGTGTTCCACACAGAAAGGATGCACAAGACTTCAGTAAGCTTGCTGCTTACACTCAGTCAAATTGGATGGACAATGTTTTCCTGATTTCAAAAAATGTTACTACGGTTTTTAACTAGCTGGTGATTTTAATTAGAAAAGTTTTATCTAAATTTCACCACCATGTCCATACCCCCACCAGGGGAAGCAACAGCCTGGACCAGAACAGATCTACAGAGGATCTACAGAGGACACCATCTCCACTGCCCTCCACTCAGTCTTCACACCTTGAAAACAACAACGTCATCAGAATGGCATTTGTTGATTTCAGCTCAGCTTTCAGTGCTGTCTCCTCCATGAAGTTTTTGGATGACACCACCTTCATCAGCCAAATTTCAAACAATGATGAAAATTCATATCAAATCAGCAATCTTGCAGGGGGTGCACAGAGAATTTATTATTTTTTTAAAGGACCTGATCAATGATTTTAGAAAAACAGGAGATAGAGACACACCTCTGTCTGCATCAGTGGAGCTGAAGTGGAAGGATGATACTGACAGACAACCCCAGCAACAGTCTGTTCAACCTGCTGCCGTCTGGCAAGCAGTACAGAAGTATCCGCTGCCATAACTCCAGACTACAGAGCAGCTTCTTTCCTCAGGCTGTGAGACTTTTCAATTCATCCTCCACAATCCACCATCAATAAATGATATGGAACTTTGCACTGGACTGCACATAGTATACTGTCTGGGTGTATACTGTATAGGTATATATTTATAAAAGAAATTGTATATATGGATTTCAAATACCTGCTTATGTTCTATGTATGTGCAGCATGAAAGGGCTACAAGATTAGATTTCATTGTACAACCGTGTGCTGTGAAATAACAATAGATGAACCTTGATACCTTAATTTAACATAATTGGTGAGCAGCTCTGTTTTCTTAGTGTACACTGATATTTGAAGATTACAGTAGACGTCTGCTTTACCTGTTATCATGGGATGTTTTGATGGCCACCAGTTTTGGCAGGCCATTGAAGTAAGAGATGTCCCGGGCTGCCAAGGAACTGCAGGTGACCAGGTGATTAAGGGCACCACAGATGTTGACCACCACCTCACTGGATGGTGTTTTCTGAAGGCCATCACTGGGCAGCTTTGACACCAGAACTTTCACCATGTTCATAGCTGCAAAGACAAAGAGCAAAGTTGTCTGACAAGTCTGGATTTAGATAAATGCTCCTTTGAAAGTTCCATCTCTGTCAGTTAGGTATTTCAGATAATACAATTTCAGATTAATGCTGTCTCTTAGAGGGGGACTCCACCAATTTTACGCATCAAATTCAGTTAACTCATCATAAGGAGTATGTCTTTTATAGCTCTTGTTCTCAGTGCTGTGTTTGTTGCACATTATACAAAGGAGCATTGGCTGTCTCTTTTCCCTGGGCCCAGAAACATATAGGTCTGTAACTGGATGGCTCTGTGCCGTACTTCATATTTCAATGACAATACAGAGTAATGTACAGAGTCACAGAGGAACATATAGAGTGCTCAGACACAGTGAAAGTAGGAGCTCTATTGTCAGTGGCTGCTCATAAAATCATACTACCAACTATAATTCAGAACCAAAAATTGCCCCCCCCCCCCTCCCCCGGAGAGCACTAATGTCGGGTGTTCTATCAATGCACAAAAATTAAACAAACTCAGGCATGGGTCAAAAGTGTTTGACTTCGGTGTGACTAAAAATACATTAGACACAGACAGAGTTTCCAGCCTGAAACAACAGCAACGCTAATTTGCATCTTACCCGTGTGGTCTTTGTTAGAGGAGTGTCTGGCCAGATTTCTCAGCAGACCGGTCAAAGGCCTCAGCTCCATCTCACTGTTGGTGTCTAACAGATCCATCAGGATGGGTAGCATCCTCTCATGCTCCATTACTACACTACTGAGCACTGATGACCACTGGCAGAGAGGGGCAGAGATCACAAAAAACAATTCAGACAGTTCATTATAAATTATGCATATTCATGCATAGATCATATTTCTGTGGTGTGTGAGATCTTACCCTGGTCTCTCCTGCAGTGATATTTTGCAGGGCACCTATGGCAGCCTCACGACTGGTGGAGTTGCTGTCACTGTTCTGCAGAACATGCTTGTATATTGCCACCACCTTAGGGTGCCACAGCCACTCAGCCCCTTTTGGCTGTCGGGACACCTCAGACAGTATGGACAGATTCTGGTTACGCTGCCGAGGAGGAGGTGAAAGACAGAGAGCATTTTCATTTATTGTACAGAAACATATAGAATAGTATATTCTGTTGTGGCAACACAACAGAAAGTTAAATATATTTTTCTATTATCAGTTTTACATCACATTTCTGACACAAGGTTTTCTCTTGTATAAGTGTAATGTTTTAGAGACTGTGCATCTGTGTGTCCTATACAGAGGCTTTCAGGTAATGGGGAGAATAGACAAAATATTGATCTCACCCAGGAACGGGATGGACACATGAGCTTAGAGGTATGGACAAATACAAACAGCTAGGAAATAAAACCCTGATTCCAAATAGAGCTGTGATGCTGTGTAAAACATAAGTAAACAGAATGTGATACATTACTAAACTTTTCTGACATACACTCAATTGAAAACAGTTCACATAGAATATATTTAATGTTTGAGCTCATCAACTTCATTCTTTCTTCTTTCACACTGTGAAAATTGTTGGGAACATTCCACAGGTAAACAGGTTCACTGGTAACAGGTGATAGTATCATGGTTGGGTATGAAAGGGGCATCCTGGAAAGGCTCAGTGTTCACAAGCAAGGATGGAGCGAGGTTCACCACTTTGTGAACACATGATTGTACAAAGGATGTTATTACATGGATTCAGGAACACTTTGTAAAACTATGGCAGCTAAAGGACAAATGCCAAAGCTACATGTTCCAGGCAAAAAGTCAGCACCCTCACCAGTTCAAGATTCCAATAGGAGACATGTAAATAAAGAAACAGCATTGATCTGTTATCACAGTGTCAAGCTAGTTCATCCTAGTAAGCATGATAAGACAAACATGACATAACCCTGACATTGTAACATAACAACAATGTGTTTGCTTATAGAAAGCCTTCAAAAGACAACTATCCAAACTCTTTTCATTCATTCAGCCTTTATATAACAACAAGAGATCCTAGACACCAAGAAACACAAATGGGAAGTTTAGCTAAAAAAGCCAATGAAAAGTAAAAATAATAAAAAGCCAAATCAGTAAAATAATAAAACCTTGAGAATAAATAAAGCAATTAAAATCAAAACAGATGAATCAACTAAAACAAGAACAGCTGGAAGTAACAGAATGAAAATGAGGTAAGTTTTAAATTTTTCTGTTATTCCAGGTTTAACTGCAATGTGTGCAATCATTTGAGTATGTTCAATAAGGCTCCGCATTAAAAGACAGCAAAGAAGTAATGTAAGGGGTTAAAAACACAGTCATTGCCTTATAAATAAATTAAAGCCAGTGTCGATCATGCCTTCCAGAGAGAGAGCCACCCAAGCTTAGCAGACAACTCACAATGATGAGCGATGTAATTATCACCAGCAATAAATCTAATGCAATGACAAAACAGAATCCAAGAGTTTCAGATTTGCAGTTGAAGCATGCATGTATAAAATGCCATCATGATCCAACACTAACAGGAAAGTTGCCTCAATAAGCATCTTTCCACAATGAAGAAAACATGATTTATTACTATAGAAGAAACATTTTTTTCCCTCCATAGGCTCACCAGTTTAGCAACATGATTTTCAAAACCTTCTCATCAATCCGAATTCCTAGATACTTGTACTCTGTGACTCAATGTTTGTACCAGTCTTAGTAGACATGGGATAGTCATGATCAATATTTTCAGCTTTGGTGATAAACATTCATTTAGTTTAATCTGCATTAAGAACTTATTTATGGTTAAATGGTTGTAAATCAGCAAAGAAACACTGAAGGGTTTTAACAGCAGAAAATACAGCATCCACAGTACAGTACAAAATAGTATCGTCAGCATAAAAATGTATATTACACCCAGTTACAGAAGAAGCAATATCATCTCTATACAAAGTGAGCAGAACAGGCCCTATGAGACACCTTTTGCAAAATTCAAATTCAAACTCAGATTTTACATTTCCAACAGCGACACACTGATTTCAGGCCTTTTTAAAAGCAAAGTATCAAATGCTTTTGAAAGGTCAATAAAAAGAGCTGCACTGTTTGCTTCTATCCGAAGCTGAAATAGTTTCATTCAAAAGAAGAGTGACAGTGCTGTGCTTTTCTCTAAAAGCTGACTGGTGTATGCTTAGAATATGCTAAGAGGAAAGTGGAGAGACATTTCTTTCTCAAATACTCTTAAGTCAGTCATTTTTCTTTTTTTATCTGTTGAAATAAAGTTAATCATGGATGACTCAGAGGGGTCTTTAAGTTTAGCCTGGGGGTCAGTAATTATCTGTGAAAGATTAATATTGCCACAGAGTCCCTTTAAATAATCAGGCAGAACTCAGGCAGCTGAAGTTAAAATCACCCAGTATAACAGTCTCTGACTCTTCATATTTGAGCTAATGGATCAGCTGTCTCATCAACAGCTGAGCAGGAAGCAGTGGGAGGTCCGTACACTCCAACCACAAACACAGAACTGTTCTGTGCAATACACAATTTCAGAGCCAAACAGTTTTCTACTCTGACTGCATTAAGAATACAAGAAAAACAAGCTCTTGCATCTCCTCCTCTTGAATATCTGTGCATTCTCAAAAGGTTGTTATCATCCAAGGCCACATCAGAAGCACAGTGCATCTCAACCATGTTTCAGATAACAGCACGATGTCAGGATCCATTGGTGTCATCAAGATTTTCAGCTAATTCAAATTTCCATGCGGAATAATGTTCCTAATGTTTAGGTAAATAAAACCTAACCCTTTCCTATTCTTAATCTTATCTAAAGATTAAGGACGTGGTGTAGAGTAGATTGTAAAGAAGCAGTGAGTCTGAGGAAGGATTAGATGTACAGATGTAAAAACCTAGAAAAGAGAGTTAAGCTTGCTATAGCTGACCTGATGCAACAGAAATGCAAAAATTACAGGATATCATTGGCAGTGAGGAAGAGTTCAGTGATTGGTACTGTGTCCAGGTGTGCTGCAGGAATGACTGTCATGTGTGTTTGATGGTGGAGATGGCGTGGAGAATGTTTGCAGCGACAGTACGGGTGGCCTGTATACTGGGGTGAATAACACCTCTGTTAAAAATGACTAAGGCTCCAAGAAAAGATTAGAACTACGCTGCATGAGGAGCGTACTGACTGACCATGTGTGGAGACTGAGCAGCTTGGAACATGTGACGCCATGGCAGAAAGACGGGATCAGACCAGAGATAAAACCATTTTTTTGCCATCCTTGAGTAGTTTAAAAAGAACACAAATGAAAAAGAATTGCGCTTTAGTACATCGGACTGTTGACAGACATCAACACTGTCATCATTGGTTCCAGCGTTTATTACAACATCTCTGGCAAGAGGATGTTTGCTTAGAAGAGATGGGATCTGCTGATTTGAGGTCTGAACCAGAGAGTGGACTGTATGATGAATGGTGGACTACTTGCAGCTGGATTGTGGAGAGGGGACATGTCCTTGGGAGCATGCCCTCTGTGGTATGGCCTGAACCAGAGAGCTGGTTGCAAAACGAGGGGTGAACTGTATGTAGTTGGGTCGTGAGAAGGGGCATGTTGTCGAGAGTGGCAGTCAACAGGAGATTCCAGTAATGATGGGGGGATGTGGTGGCCAGCGAGTGATGGAAAGTCCTTTTCACCCAGAACGGATGATCACTCTTAGATCACACTTTGGATCACTCTTAGCACATTGCCATGCAAATTGCTTCAGTATGTGCAGAAATACAAAGCTTGCCAGGTGTGCAGTACCTAGTTACCATTGTTCAGCTATGACTGGACAATCACTGTTTGAGGGAGGGATTTAGCATACAGTCAATCTGGCCATTCGGTTCAAGATATTTTAATCATGGACCAAAGACAGGTCAAGGGAAAAACTCCATCCAGAACCATTATCATGTAGATCCTGAATTCCCATACCAGGTTTCACAGCAGTCTACCCAGGAGATGTCAAGATTTCTTTCTTTAGATTAAAAAGGGGGTATTTTTTTGATATTTAATGTCTTTTTTACTGATGCCCTCTATTTTTGCTATCCACTTTGCTGCTATAATACCTGCAATTTCTCCACTGTGGGACTAATAAAGGTATATCTTATCTTATCTTATTTTATCTTATCTTAGGTGTATGAACAGACAGAGGGACAGATCGCTAGCCTAAGACCCCACTAAAGCAGAATAAAAGTCCTCCCTGTTCACTCTCCATGTAGCCTGATGGATGATCTGCTCCAGGTGAAGGTATATTACATGCAAAAACAGGTCAAACAGCTTATAGTTAAACAGGTCCCTTTCTCCACATTCTGAGGGTGACTATGAGAACATACATGTAACAGTGGGCCTGATGTTGACTCTCCATTAGCCTCCATGCTATTGAAATGAGTAATGTGATCTGCTGGTTGTGTGTGTTGTATTGGAAACTGAGCCTCCCTGTGGACCTGTGGCCACTTCTAAGGTTTCTGCCTGCTAGGCCACTTATTATGAGGCTATTACTGATATACCTGAAAGAATCCTGACCTGTTCAATGCCAACGGCTTGATCTAAAGCTTGACTTTATGAGGCTTTATAAGTGAAATGTTTTTAGAATCACTCTTAAAAAGCACACTACAGTACAATGTTGAAAAATTCTACATATCTGATCATCATGATGCTTCTTAACAAACAACACAAATTGAGGTAAGATGTATGTGCAGGAATACTGTAGTTTGAAGCTGATCATTGATCTATATCATTTATACATCACAGGCAGTTATATGACCTGGATACAGGAAGTCTGTATACAATACCTCCCCTGACATGTAAACAATGAGTATGTTATTGAGCCTATGACTCATCACAGGGCAATAAATGGATTGAATTGATGTTTTCTGTAGGACTGCAAAACAGAATAGTAAAGCAAATATAGCTTCATTTTCTTTTATTGTTGTTAAATCTGTTGAAATATATCTACATTTCAAGTCTTCAGTGAGATGTTTAAGTGGATTTTGGTGCCCAAGAAGCATTCAGATGAAAAGCATTGGACAATGACGGGGCATTGGTCATCTGTCTAAAAACAGACACGAGCACAAAGAGCAGTGACACTGACGTACTGCAAAGATAATCACAAGCAGACACCAGCATACAGCCCTTTGCTCAGCAGCAGAAATAGCATCAAGCACACGTCAGTGCACAGAGTGAATGAGGGCAGGGCAGCTTTGTACGTCTCTTAGAGGGATGTGATGGGTGTGGCTGTAGCACGCAAGCTAGAAGGCTGACATAATATGCAACAAGTATACAAGCATTTGGGACAAACTTCCATTCACAATGAAGAGTAATGAGAATACAAGTGAAATTTCAGGTAGTTACAGTAGCATGTTGGAGGTGTGTTTCTGGCCAGCTGTCAAAAGTCTAACATTCACTCTCCTTTTAGCTCTGTTTTGGTCTCCTTCACCTCCTGTGCTCTTTGGTGCTGGGCAGGTAGTGTACAGTGGGTTCTTAGAGGCTTTTCACAGAAAAAAATGCTTTTAAAGTGCAGCTTTTAAGGATGTGTGAATATCCTCGAATTCAGCAGTATGCTTGGTGTACAGTATTGGGGCGGATGATTAAATAATCTGTGACAGGTTTGTAAATTTCTGAGTGTGATGAATCTTACCTCAGTGTCCTTTTTGTTATACAGAGTAAAGCAGCCGATGGCCTCACTGTCCCTGAGGGCAGAGGCCCTCTTTGGGCCCTCCAGACGGAGACGGACTGAGGGAGGAAGCTCAGTGTACAGCTGGTAGGAGAGATTCCTCATCACGCACAATGAATTCTCCAAACCCTAAACATAAAGAAAGACAGAGAGAGGAGCGATAAGAGGAGGGACAAAGTGGACAGTAATAAATAACTAACTAACCAGAGTGGACACATTAATGTTTAACGGGTTACTGAGGAAACTTGTTTCTCCACTCGAACTCAAACCAACACAACATTGTGAGAACATTTTAATATTGACAAAAATATGACAGTGAGCAGCACACTGGCACACTGGGATTTAATCTCCTTGTGTCATGAGTAAGTCACTATGGCTCAGTCATCAAAGGGGAGGGATATTAACTTTTTGCTCAGTGGCAATACAGGGATTTGATCACAGAAAAACAACTCATGTAAACAGCTGGACTAACCCCTGAAAGCAACACCTGAAGTAATCAGGTTACTTTATCATAGAAACATAGCTGATGAAGATTAATCATGAGCATTCAGCTGAATCACCACTGCACAAAATATCTGAAAGCCCTGATCGACCAAAACTGATCTAAAACTGAGTACTGAAAATGTTCCAGATTAATGAATGGAAAATGAAGGTAATTAAGCACAGAAATTTTTAAATGGGTTAAATTTCCATTAGTCAAGCAAAGGCAGTCTGAGAACACTGAATGTTTGTTGAAAATTTTGGACCAATCCATGGTTACATGAAAACTTGATTCTGGCACGAGAAAAGTCAGAGGATTAGGAATCATTGCCAGGGTGCCATGAATGTCTGATCAAAATGTCATGGCAATTAATCCAAAAACTGCTGAGATATTTCAGTGTGGACCAAGTAGAGAACTGACTGACACTGCCATTCATCCATACAGCTCCGTGCAGCTAACATGGCTTCCAGTCTCAGATTATAATACCTTTGACACTGACCATGTCATGTCCAAAGTTAATGTTTGTTGGTGTGTATACAAAAGTGGATCTGGTTGGATCCAGTTATTGATAACTTGAGGAAATCGTCCATATATTTTAAGTGAATAATCACGTAGAAGAACACAAAATCAGTGAACGATCCCTCAGCTACTTTACAGTTGTCACACAATGGTGATTGCAGACTTTGTCCAGTTTAGTACATGTGCTGAGAGTTGAAGGACAGGGAATTGAAGGTGGTCCTGCCAGCAAACTACAGGGAATGGTCTTAATGCTGACAACAATAAGCAACAATCCTGTTTGAAAGTGAAGCACAGATTCCCCTCACTCAACTCCTAAACCCTAAATAAAACACAATTCAGCCTGACCTTTTTCCTCTGCTAAACAGGTGTAAGAATATTTCCTTTCATGACATTTTGTGAGTTTATTCTGTTTATCGCTTGTGAAATGTAGAAAACTCAAGGCTTGCATACATCTCACAGCTGAAACTATGGGGGGCTGTGCTATTGGGCCATCATCTCTTGAGGGTCAAAGTGGTATTACGAGACCAGACAGGCCAAGGCTTGCAGGTTAGCATGCTAGCTTCAGTAGATGTCTCTACAACACAATACATAGACGTCTTTGACATACTGTCAGAACTGTTTTTCATTCTTTTGATAATGTTAGGTCAAATATCGAATGGCCATATCTTACACATTGTACCTTTGAAATTGAGGACACCCCCCATGGCATACTCATCCAGTCAGGTGCAGGAAGGGTTCGTGTGGATGTTTAACAAAAGCAGCACATGAATCAATCATCTTGGTTAAAGGTTTATCCAAGTGTCTGCAAAGCAATTTTGGTCTGTTGCTTGTGTTTTAAACCCAAGTCAACAGCTGCAGTGTGCCAAACCACAGTGAGCGAAGAAGAATGCAAGGGGAACGGTTTCCTCACATATCAAACACAGAAGAGTAAGTATTCCCTTACGTGACAAGTCATGCAGGACCCTGTGCCTCATAATGAGCCAGTGAAAGTATGGTGCAGAGAGTACTGAATTGGGTAACAAGCTGACATTCCTTAGTGATTAATCCACATGTGCTATTCCACTGTAGCTGCCAGCTGAAGTAACACTGCAGAAAAATTACTTATTATTTACAATAAATCTCATGAAAATACCTAAATCAACAACAAATGATTCTACTAAGTGGTCAAAGTCTGATACATGTTATTCGTCTGTGCCAAAGAGCTCTATTGTTCTCCAAAAACAACTGCAAACACACGAGTGAGCTACACTGTTGCACTGGGTGTCATGTTCCTTCATTACCATGAACACAGTTTATTCCGACTCAGTCCCACAATGTCACATTAGATACTCACTAGAGCACTACATGTGTAATAATCCGCCACTGAATATAGTCCCCAACAAAGGCACTACTTCCTGTTTGAGTAACATTTGTTAAAACCTAACGTGACCAGCCGTTTTAGGAAATTAGGGAGCCTTTGTAAAATATCTTTAAAGCTGTGTATTTGTGAGTTTTACAGATTCACATCTTCACCAGAGAACTAGCTGATCCTATAGAGTGGTTCTGGGGTGATCCTGACATATTTAATAGTTTGTATCAGATAAAAGTTCAGATTCACTAAGCTCAGACGCTAACACGTCTTTCATCTCTCCTATCTTGTTCTTATTACAGAAAAGTGTCTAAAATATTCTGCTAACAGCTTCTTGATTTCACTATTTCACTACCACCATGGCAGCATGTCATATCAGGTGCTGCTAATGAATATTAATCCTGTGAGTAACTTGATAACAGACCAAAAGAAAACTCGACTGCTACAGGTTTGCTTGCTCTCTGTGGCCGGCATCTGGAACTGGCCAAAGACTGTTTGTGAGGGAAGAAGCTCCACTCTGTAACTCTGCTGGGACTGAATGTTTCGGTAGTTCCAACAACTCCAACAGTGACACATGGTCTCTCTAGCTCACATCAGTTTCATGAATCACATTCTCCACTTAAACTTTTAATCACACCATTGCAATAATTTGAAGATAATCAACTTCATAGTTATGACACAGAAACCTTAGTGTTTGGATCAAGTAAATAGTGAAAAATACAGGATATCAGATTATGTAGGTTCACAGCTGTTATTTCAGTGTGTCAGATACATATTCAATTAACATTTAGGTGAATACAAGTATCTGAATTGACAGTGTTGATGGACTCAGATCAGGATCTGGACCAAAGGAATCCCTAGCAGTCCCGTGGACAGTTTATGAAAGTCACAAAGTATTGAAAGCAGGACTAACAAAGCATTGTTGGTTTGGGCCATTGGGTCATTTGCTGACAGTAAGTAAAATCTAGAAACACACAAGCCCTCTCTTTTAACTTAAATACGTTGTTAAATGTCATTAGATGCTGCTGAGTCTTTCATTTTGTGTAACCTTGACTTTTTTGGTTTTTCATCTCCAGCTTTGGTGGTTAGTGCTCATTGCTACAGATGTTTTAAAGGGCCTTCCAGTGTGGTGTGTTGTAGCCATAATGACCATCGTGATTTTCAAATCATTGTTATTTTCAGTGTGGAAAAATGTCACAGGCTATTACAGGGACAATCACCTTGTCATCTGCTCTCTCCTCCTGTTCAATGTAGGACACCAGAGAGTCCACCAGGCCTCGCATATCTCTCATCTTCTGTCTTGTCCTCTCATTCACTGAGCTCAAGTTCCTATGCACACATTAAACACACACACACACACACACACACACACACACACACACACACACACACACACACACAATTATAGCCAGGTTTAGCTGAACATAATGGAGTAAAGCTGTCTCACTAAAATGAATCTTTGATCTTTGAGTGACTTAAGCACAAACTAAATGAAGTTCTCTTCAGTAACAGCCCCTCCACTTTGAAAAAATACTGTATTTTCTGGAGCTTACTGCACTTACATGTAATTGTATCTCTGTCAACAAAACTCTGCAGAGGCTCAAACGTGCTTTACAAGCTGTAACCTGAATGCAGCTTGTTTCGTGTGATGAAAATGAAAAATTAGTTTTATATGATCAAAATTCTTTGTTGAGAGAAGGCAGCAGCAGTTCTATGCTACAGGTGCATGAAGGCTGCATTATTTAAAGTTTAAGCATAAAGAGATCAGCTGTCTAAATGCACCTTGGAGTAATGTGTTTTGACGAATAAGGAACTGGGTCAGCAAATCAGGCTGGTGTTTTGTTTCCAATGGAAACAACCAAGCACTGATTCTGTTCTTAACTCTGGCTGCCATAGGAATGGCATGTAAGGTTCATGGATACTGTAGTATTTAGTGCCATTCAACTGACCCAACTGAGGGAAATGATTTGGTTCTACAGTGACTCTACAGCATGGTTTTCTGTGCAGTCACCTGAGGCAGCCGGTGGTATTGTAGAAGATGTCTCTCTCAGATGGGCTCAGAGGGATGCTGCTGCACAGAGGAATCAGTACTTTCTCTGTCAGCTCTGGTAAAGCTTCTTTGGACAGCTTCTCCTTCAGGTTGTCTCTGGAGGACAGATTCCACAGGACCCCTGCAGCCACACAAGGATTTCATTCTGTTGTCTATATAACTGAGCACTTCAAATCATAAATCAGTAGCATCACCTGGATTATGTGACTTAATTATGGACTGGTATTTCTCAATGCATGGACATAGGCTCATGAGCAGGGTTCAAACCAGTCTCAAAACAACGACCATTACTACCTGTGATGGTCTTTCGAAGTTCCTCATCAGGCTCGCCCAGGATGCTGATGAGCTGCATCACTCCGCCAGCATTAACGAGCGCTGCCTTGTTGTCTGCGTTTTCGTAGATGAGGTTCCGTGTGGCGCCAGTGGCATAACGCTGCACTGCTTGGTTGTCACTGGAGAAAAGCTGAACCAGAGCTGGGATGCCATGCAGAGCACGGACCTGAGAGAAAGGATCAGGAAGAACACACAACATATACTATAAATACGCACATACAGGGAGGAAGTGCTGGTGGTGAAGAAATGGCAGACTAAGTGAAAAAACAAATGGACAATCAAATACATAGATAAATAAATACAGCAAGTGAGGGAAATGTAACCAAACACAGCCAAGTACAAGCTGCCGTTACCTGGTTTTTGGCATTGTTGCTGTGGTAACATTGGTGCTGTATGTATGCGGCTCCCAGAACTTGCAAGGCAGTATCTGACTCAGACAGATACCTCACAGCTGTAGCCATGTCCAGACCCTGCATCCTACACACACACACATATACAAGCTTTATATTACAGTAGCTATGCCTGCAACTATTAATTATTTCCAGCATTCATTTTGATCTATATTTGTAAAAAATCTGAAAAAGTGACACTATGAGCTGCACAGTCATAATGACGTCACACTCGTCCTCTTCTCTGCAGGGCACTTTTGTCTGATAGCACTAATTCACTGTACAACTAATTCATCCATCTGAGAAGGCTACAATAAAGCCGATCCAAGCCAGCAGTGGCCCAGATGTCTTAGCCAGGGAAATTAGTGAATATGTCTCACTCTTCCAGTGGGTCATTGCTGTGTATCGATGCTCCATCCAAGATATCCACTCCTTTCCCAACACTCCTCACACTACGGAGCGAGGCGGCCCGGTGGAGGGGGGCTTGGTACTGCCCTGTTCCCATGACATGGTTGCCCCTGGACACATGCTGCTGCCACTGCGTCCTCCAGCCGTCCCCTGCCATGGGGACGCCTCTGCCAGTCCCCACCCAGCCCTCCTGACCAAAGCTAGAGCCCTGCTGCTGGTAGTGCTGCTGTCGGTTGGTAATACGGCTGATGGTGCGGTGGGAGGGACCTTTGTAGGTGTATTGACATGGCAGCTCCTCCTGCCAGTAGCCTCTTTCCTGGGCCAGTGTCCCGCTGAGGCTGCGCCTTAGGGTGCCAGGGGGAGGCACAGTGATTGGGAAGGAGGCTTTCTCTGGAGGGACCAACACAGTGACAGGAAATGCCTCCTGGTCTGCCTGGCACAGTGACTTAGAGCGTCTGCTTCTGCTGTGTGACTGGGAGGTCTGGAAGCTGCTATGGATCATGCTGGTTCCTTTATTCCTCACCCTAGAGGTGGTTTCCACAGCAGAGCGAGTGGAGAAGCCAGAGGAGTGAAGGGGTCTTGTGGGTACCTGCAGGGTGGGTGGTTAATAAAAGGTTAGCAGACACACTGCAGCAGGCAAAGATAAATACTCTTTTTTTTCTCGATTTCTCATATAAAAAGGCACATTTTCTTTGCTTCCTGAGAGTTGGAAAAAGTTGTTACAGAGAAGCTCTTACAGTGCAGGCGAGGAGAGAAAAGTATCTTTTCAAGACATTTTTCAAGAAACAACACTTCATGCTACTCAAACTGTCCTGGACAGGAAAAGGCGTTGTAAGAAGTTCCACATACAACAGCTCTTCCTCCTCTGCTTCATTAAAGCCTGGCTACTGTAAGCTGCAGGAAGCTCGCTGCTGCCTTTACATTGTTACACTGGCCAGTTAAAAGCAACAGGCAAACGTCCTGTTTATATTTTTCTTCTGTCTTTACATTGTTCTGAGTTTGCTCAGCAGTGTTGCTCAGCATTTTCCTTCTCATTGACACAGAGCCAATTAGACCAGAGAGGAAACATTATTCTCAAACAGTACTGGCTCGATGCTTTCAAGTGTGTGTGTGTGTGTGTGTGTGTGTGTGTGTGTGTGTGTGTGTGTGTGTGTGACCAGGTATTTATCACATTGTGGGGACAATATTATCTTTACACAGTCACATTGTGGGGACTCACCTGCCTTATGGGGACAAAATGCAGGTCCCCTTAATGTAAATCATTAAATTTTAGGGTGAAGACTGAGGATAGGGTTACGGGTTAGGTAAGGTTAGGTTAGGTATAGGGTTAGGAATAGGCAAATAGTGGTTAGGGTTAGGGTTAGGGTAAGGCTGCTATGTAATGTCCCCACAAGTGATAAAAACACAACATGTGTGTGCGTGTATGTGTATGTGTGTGTGTGTGTGTGTACATGCTTGACACACAGGTTTCCAGTGAAGGAATGACTACCCTACTCTTTTACAGGAAGAGTAGTATTTCACATGGGTATAGTTTGAGTACAATTGCAATTTATTTCAACTTTGCTCTGATTTTCATAGATTTGGCTGAGTTTGACATCTTGGAACACAGTGAAATCTGTACAAACAACAACAAAGGGGCAAGAAACATGAACAGTCAGTCAGACTGGTTGTAAATAAGCCAACAGTCTATCTTGATCATCTAAACCACTTTATCTGGAGGTAAAACAGAAATTGATTACAGTACAAGAGGTCAAACTCTAAACCAGTCTGTCTGGGGACACATTGGCTTGTACTTTTGTTTTCGTTTTCTCTTTTTGGGTTTGTCTGACTCACCCAACTCTTTAAAGGTCCTCGAATTTTTAAATCAGAATTTTTTCCTGCCAGTTTGAAGGCTCTAAAACAGACTAACATTTAACCAAATGAATAAAAAGTAAAAAATCCAGATAATTAAGTAGGTGCATTGAGGGAGACTGTAAATCACGGCTATGGACCAGATCTGAGCAAATAACTTAGTTCAATGTTTTAATACTGATAGAGTTGCAGGCCAAAACAATAAAACTAACACAGAAGTTATAATAAATCTGTATAATCTTTTAACAGTCAATGATGAGATTTACAATACAATGCCTTCCCTATTGTAGTCCACCACAGCCAAACTCTGTGTACTGTATGAGTTAACTCCACAAAAACCATCAGTCAAACTTACAGCTCTCTGGCTGGAGGTCTGCAGTGAATCTTCAGAGTTGCACAGTATAAAATACCAAAACAATTCTTGTAGTATTCTCAAAGAACTAACCATTCAGGCCACGCTAAATGTCCACACTTTAAGCTGTTATGTTCCCTTTGCTGTCTTTGACTGAAGCTACCTTTCCCAAACCTCCAGTATTTTTGCACAGATCTGGACTGGACAGTTGTTGTGAATGTTTTCTTGCATGTATTATGTGCACAGCAGTAATGGCAGGTGGTACTCACAGCCATGGCGCGGCTGGGCATGTGTATCATGGACCTGGAACTGAAACCATGGGTGTGGGTGTAGCTCTTTGCCTCGGGAAAGCTGTAGTCTAGACAAAGAGAGGAAAGATAAAAGATTAATGTTTTTCATCAGTACATGTCAAAAAAAATGTACAATTCAGCATGTCAGCTCAGGTTATCCAGACTGCACAGACAGATAAGAAAATGATCTAAACTGTGACTGTTTATTTTATATTCTGAGACATGACTATGTGTATACTCATGTATGACTCCCACAAAAGCTTATATGGTTCAATTCTGTATATCACTGGATCACCTGCATACAGTATATAACATTAAATTATCCACATGGAGAGCAATTTCAATGCATTCTCTTGCTTTTTTAATTCCTGTTATATTTGTTTGATTTCTTACAGCGAGGAAGAGAACTTCAACACATAGAGCAAAGAGGAGAGGTGACATAACGATGCCTAATCTCTCTCTGCAGCTCAAATCTAACGCATAGGATGCATTTACTTTAACCTGTGATGTTGATACCTCATACATACAGTAGCTTTCACCTAATTAATAAATCTAGTGTGTAAACCAAAACCTTCTTTTCAAAGATAAATAACCTGGATACTCTATCAAAGGCTTTTTCTCTGTCTAATCTTAAAATGACTTTCTGTATTTGTTTTCTTTGAGTATTCTTTCACATTTATTGTCCATCTAATATTCTCTGCTTGTTGTCTCTTTGCAGTAAAGCTTGTGTGGTCTGGATTAATAATTTTATAAACAGTTTTTTGCAAGTTGATCCACTGATAAGACCTAAGGATTCATTGATCAGTATTTAATAAAGACACACACTTCAGTTGGGTCCTTACCAGCTTGACAGATCACTGTTAAAAATGAGCTTCACCATGTTTCAGCCCACATGCTGACAATGATAATGCTAAAGTACTTATGTTTAGATAGGCAATATTTACCAGGATCACCATCTTAGCTTTTTTAGTTAACATGCTAACATTTGGTAATAAACACTAAACAGAAAGTACAGCTGAGGCTGGATGAAGAGTCGGGGTATCATGTCAGTCATTACCTTACATCCTGAGGGCCACATGAATGTCTATTTTATAGCAATCCATACTTGTCAAAGCATTTGGGGGATCATTAGGACACACTGTCTGGAAGCCATGGATGTCTGTATAAGATTTTGTGCCAATCCATCAAGTAGGTGTCAAGATATTTCAGCCTGGACCACAGTGGTCATCCATAGAGGCCACTGAAGGTCTTTGTATTAACAGTGATTGAGCTATAGCTCAGTTGGCAGGGTGTGCGCCCCATGCATTGAGGCTGTTGGTCCTCTGCAGTGGCCGCAGGTTTGACTTCCGCCTGTGGCTCATTTGCTTTGTGTCGCCCCCTCTCTCTCTGCCCCATTTCCTGTCATCTCTTCAGCTGTCACTCTCATAAAGGCTAAAAAGCCCCAAAAAATAATTAAAAAAAAAAAAAAACAGTGATTGGGCAGAATGAATGTATAGCACAGATGGATTCCCTCACTAATGTACATTGACATGAAGACATGTGGATAAAGGAATCGTATAAGATCTCACACTGTCACCACATGACAAGAGCACATTAACACATCATTTAAGTGAGCTGCTGTGGGTTGAACAGAGAGGAAGGCAGAGTGGTGCCTGTAGTAAATTGCTTGGAGAAAACAACACACACCGTCCAGTCCAACAGAACGGAAGGAAGGAGGGAGGCGATGGTGCTGGGAGGGGAGGTGGGCTGCATGCCTGAGCACAAGCATCACCAGTTCAGAGGGCAGGAAAGGTACCCTCAAACAAGACCAGCACAATGAGGAGAGCACACACAGCATATAACCAACAATATATTAAACATTTGCTATTTTATCAGATTTGGTCTTCAATATTTAAACCAGAGCTCCACTGTTTGTAAACTTTATCTGATGATCACAAATGGAACTACTGGGTTAAATATTCAAAGGCAGCCTCTTGGTAGGCAAATGGTTAAAGCACATCCTGCATAACCACACAGACCACACAAACCGTCATCTGTAGGATTCTGATGTGTGACGCTTGTTGCGTGTCACACCCCTCTCTCTCCCCTGTTTCCTGTCTGCCACTCCACTGTCCCTATCCAGTAAATGCAAAACATTATTGCATAAAAACTTCCATTTAAAGCTAGGTAGAGTCATCTTTGTGCTATTCATGTGTACAGACATTAACATTTAACAGCTATTTTAACTGGTGCTTAACATCACGCTAATAACGACTTTCACTTAGAGAACAATGGATGCCCAAATTTTTTTCTGTGTATTCCGGATTATGCATGGCTTGCTGTTAGAACACTGTCTGGATGGGCGTGAAGCTTTCCTTGTTGAATAATCAGTTTGAAAAAAAAAAAAAAAAGATAATCTATATTTTAAAATACGGTTCTTTGGTACAAATGGAACGACACTGTGTGTTGTACAGAAGTTAACTACCACTCTAAAGAAACACTGCATGAAACATGTATCATTAAGTTCAAAACCGTGCTCCCTGCACCACGGTGGGCTAACGTCAGAGATTATACGGTGCAGAAGCTGAGTCAGTTTTGGACAAATTCTGCCACTCTGGTGCATGGATTTGTTCTCAACTGCAAGTATAAATTTGCTCCTGCTCTAATTCGCACTTCTGGTTGTGTCATCCACAGCAATAGCAATGACTCATGGGTACTATAGGCTCATGATCCTACACTATTTAGAGCTATGTGCCATACCAAACTAACAAAACAAAACATGATGCAGTATTTCAGATGAAGTGCTGTATTTATAACCAGTCATCATAAATCAACCTCTTGTTTAACTGTTCCAGGTGATTGTCACATCGTGGCTCCCTCCTCTCTAAGTCACGTGTTTTCTCTGCCCTCAAATGTGTCTGTCTGAAAAACTAGAAATGCTTCAGATTTCCAATGAAGTTGGACAGCATCCCATACAAACTAGTTCTGATCAAACACAACCGTTACTGTACATGTTTAAGACCTTGGTGATGGTCCAGGAGAGTGGGAGTCTCTGCAGCAGTGGATCTGGTGCAACTCCCCTTTCCTTGATCCCACAGCCTTGCAAATATCCAGACCTTTGTATCAGGGTGCCTTGTGTAGTGTTAGATATGTCTCGGTTGGAAGCAGGAAAATACTGACTGTGTGAACAAAAACACACTCACATCCAGTGAGGAATCCAGAATATGGGAGTGTTGCTATCTGAAATTTAAACATGGTTTTAATCAACTCCTCTCTCACAGTTTTATGACTGTGATTAAGTCCATCTTCCAGGATGAGGCTGTTTTCTCTTTGGCTTCTGCAAAACAAGAAGCCTCTCAGTGATTTATGTGTACAGCTCCTCTCCTTCACCACGAGCCATTACTGGATCATGGTACCCAGCCAAACCTTTCTCAACACCATCTCAGTACTTTCAGTCTTTGTCACAAGCTCATCTTCCACTAAAGCTCCAATTCTGGTCCTCCCCAAAAACAACCCTATTCTCCAGCACTAGTAATAAGTCCATACCCAACAGTCAGAGCCCAATGCAATGTTAATTACACCCCACATGCCATATTTTAGCTAAAGAAGTTAGTAGTTTTAAAGATGGTCTTGGTCTTATCAGGGGTGATATTTTAACCTATGTCCGTAGACAAATGTCTAATTGTCCCCTGCAGATGGCAACCTTAGCAATATTGAAATATCTTCTTCTGCACAGACCGACCAACCAGATGACAGACTGACAAATATCACCATCCTCACTAGTAAAGCAAAAAAGCTTGAACGTTGTGGTATTCTGTGACTTTAACTAGCACCCAATCAAGTCAAGTGAAGACCACAGACATCAGGTTGGGTTGTGCTCCCATTTCCTCTCATCAAAAATCATACATGCATAAATAAAACAACAGGGACAGGACTGTGTACAGAACTAACTCCCTCTATTACACTGGATTGAACGTCTGACTTTAAACTTGGTGGTAGGATGGTCCCATTCCTCGCTCATGTCCTCATGAACTTTGTTCCTTACGTGCAAATCAATTTTTGTTCAACAAGAGTTGTACATAAAATGGATCAGATGTTTTCACAACCTTTCAAACTTGGTGGATTATTTACCGGAGGTACTGAAATAAATAATGGTCAGAGTTAAAAGGCAAGGTTCACAGTTTCTGACAGTTTATTTAGCATGCTGTATTTTAGCTCTCAGGACAATAAAATCTACAAACTCCATGAAGTGCTATCACTGAGGAAAAATAGCCTGTCTGCACTGTCAAATTCAGTCAGATCAAGTTAATCCACTTTTCTTTGATGCTTAGCCCTCAAGTTTTATAGTCCAGTGAAAAATGTCAGACAGTCAGCGTGACAGCAGGTCTTGCTCCACTAGCTGAAGCACAGCCGCTCTAAAATAGACTCTGATACCATGCTGTGAAGAGGAGATTGGAAAGGAATGTTCAACACACAAGGTGGTCAGTGAGTTTAGGGGGGGTGTGGAGACACCAGCTAGCATCCATTTGTCCTTCAATTTCTATTTGGATAGATTCCATCTGAAAGACTGGAGTCAACATGTCTGTTCATTCACACTCATCTACACCAGCATCTCTAGTGACCACATGAATTTCTGTCTGAGTTTGCATTATTTTGTTCCGCTGGGTGTCTCCATCTGTTTCCTGTGCTTTAATTTTCATTGTGGCTGCATCCAGATTATACTGAATTAGGACCACAGCATGTGAAATATGTGAAATATGTGAACTTGATCTGATTTTGCCAAACCCCATTCAGTTCCATTCAACTTCAAATGTCACACAAAACAAATTGCAACCTCAGGCCACAACAGGTAATGTACTAACTTTGATCTCAAGACACAATTTCACTTACACGGGCAACAAGAAAATAATATATAAACATAACATGCACTAAAATATTCTAACTTTAAACACCATGTGAGTGGTTTTGCATGTGTTATCCAATCAGATTTTGCCACGACCTCTGTGAGCCAATCATCGTGTTGCTGCAGTTTCAAACTGTTCCTTTGCCTGCCGCTGTCAGCTGTCCTGTAATATCGATACAGCCGTCCTTCAGCCCCTTCACCAACAATCTTCATCACAACAACTTCCCCCAGTTTGTCCTTCCACTGAGCTCATCGGAAGTCCTGCTCCACATCTCTTCATTCAGATTTTCAGGCAAAGCCCCTTACCCCTTCACCACCACCACCACCACCAGTGTCTACACCATGTCAGGGGGATACAGCTCATGACATCACCATCCCCTTCAAACTACAATGTCACAATGGGGTCTAAAAACTAAGTTACACATGTTTGTCATTGTTACTTCACAAAAACAGGAGATTCAATCTGAAAAGCAATCTGTGGTGGCTTGGAGACATGCAGTGAGTCCTTTTACTAATGACAGGAGATCTCACACGAGATCACAAGCAGCTCTCAAACAACATCCTGATTCCCTCACGGGTCAAAATGGGCTCCAGTTGTCTTATCAGACAGAAGGCGGAGTAGCAGCCGTAAGGAGAAGATGTATCTCCTTCCTCTCCCACTCTTTCCGTTAAAAAGACTAATGGCAGGGTCATGATCCAGTCTGCCAGGAGACAGATGTGGATCTGAACTTCTCAAGCTCACTGGCCACTATTCCACACCTACACATGTCAAGACAGAGTCCATGAGGTGTTCATGGATCTGTGTGCTCAATAGTCACTTTTGGATCATACTTACATTTTACTTCCATACTTCATTCATGGAAACAAAGTTCCTGCTCAACATGTGAACATTTACAACTCCAAACTGTCCTGATGGGAATCTGTGATGTCATGAATTAAAGTTTCCATGGAGAGGAAGAAAACAGGAAATGACCAGGAAATAACACACTTGCAGGTTCTCATAGCTCACAAACACACATCTGTGTATTAGACAGGGATAATAACCTCAACAACTTCTGCTTTTGGGTCAAGTTTTATGTGATTCACACTCGTCCAAATGTATACATTTTTATATAAATTTGTTATCTCATACCAAAAAACAGTGAAACGGCCAGGATTGATGGCTTTGTAAAGCCAGCTGACACAGTAATCATCGAGGAATAAACACATTCATGAGAAATGACTTAATGGCCTGGCTGCTAAAGTCCAGTGATATCAATCCTCTGGACAGCCTTCAGCTCAAGTGGACCACAATAACGAGCGTGTTCATGTGCTTTAACAAAGAGATGCTAAAGCTTCAGCTTTTATCAGAACTAAAGTAAGGCTAATACAGTACTGAACAGGGGTCTCTAATTGATCAAGTGAAAGAAAGCAATGCTGAGATTTCAAAAATTCCACATCATCAGTGTCCTGCATGTTGTCTGTGTAACAGATTTCCCATCTTAGTTGCATAACAGCACAGGTTCACATCTGTTGTTGCTTTGTGTTGAGATGGACTTTCCCAGACTTTATGAGCAATAGTGTTCTAATGGTGCATGTACTCATGCTGGACAGTCTGGTGCATGACATTCTGTTTGGTATGTACGCTAACTTTCTTCAGTGATACACAAGTGGAGTATTAGTGTTTACAGTGGTGCTTGGAGAATGAATACCAAACTTAAAACACACTGCTTAGAAAAGATGTAAAACCATGTTTCATGACATCTTTAACAACAATGAGGAGTTAATGCTGAGGGAAAATACTAATTACACCATAAATTGGATAATAATGCAAAAAAAATAGGGAAAAAAAAGCTACAGTGAAGCCACAGTTCAATCTGTACAAATGCAACAGGTTTCATGCTGTGTGTTCATTTGTTGAACAGATTAAATGACTTGTTCACACATCGGTTCATGAGTAACACTTTTTTCTCACTGGAAAAAAGCTGCACTCATAACTATTTCTATATTAACAGTATTCAGTGCTCAAAGGGGTCACTCATAGTGACAAACTCACCAAGAGTTACCACCTGAAATATTTGAGCATTTTTCAGCTCCCTGTTTACTCTCTGTCACCTGATGTCCAGGAGCAGCAGCAGCACAAAGCCAGTGTCCACGACCTGCCCAGCAAACGGCACACAGAGACAGAGTCTGGACCAAGCTGGTGAATCAGACTGCAGCATTTAACAGCTGGAAAGTAGCTGAAAGGAGCCTGAATCTTAGACTGAACAGTCATCAGGTGGCCAGACAATTCCAAAGGCTGATGTCGCTCTGTGTGAACAGGCAAGTGTTTCCCAGCACAGATGATAATGTGTCCCTGTTGTGCTTCCACTTCACCCAAAAGGTCCAGAATAAAAGAAGCAGCGCAGCATTAAGCCTTCATTCCATGTGAAGTCCAACAGGTCCCACTGTAACATCCTCCTTCTCTTTTTAGTTTACTCTCTCCTCTCTTGTTATAGTAATCTGAGATTAACCTGGGATTTGTTGTATTGTTTATTACTATTTCATAGCCTCAAACACAGATTAATCTGTAGTCGTTTTGGTTAAACAAGGTTCTTCTTTTTAACATTCAATTTTTTGTTCTAATTCAAGGAATTTCATCCTTACTTGAAGTGCTTTTCATGCTTCATGGGGTGGTTGAGGTCGGGGTTAACAGTCCAAAACACAGTTATGTTACACTTTCATGACGCAGAGCCACGCACAGGCACCAGGGGCCAATCTGAAGCCTAATGCTTAACGCCAAGTGTCTCACCTGTTGATCCGACCAGCGAGTCGTCCAGTCGGGGCAAAGAGGAGGACTTCTTCTCAGCCAACCGCATCCGGACCTGTTCCCGGACCCTCCTGGCTTTAGCCACCGGGTCCGGAGACGGACCGTCCGAGGGAACCACATAGGCGGTGCAGGAGGAGTTGGGCTGCAGAGCGGACAGAAAGCAGCCCTCCGCCACCGCGACACTCATCCTCACAGCGGGAAACGATCCACTTCAGCCGGGCACAGAGAGAAAGGCGGCGGGCGCGGCTCGTCCGGTGTCTCTGCTCAGTGTCCGTTATGAAATGGAGATCAGCCCGACTGTGTGGAGGCGGGACCAAAGCGCACCTAGTGCCCGTCAGGACAGCCCTGTGCGCTGCACTCACTCTGCATGCAGCGCACTTTTTCAAGGATGTAAAGTAACTCGGATACAGTTTTCTATGAAGATAATAAGCTGATTATCAGTAATATGTTCGCTGGCAACGAACATATTCCCCCCCCCCCCCAAAAAAAAAAAAAAAGAATAAATAAAATTGGCTTTTCCAAGTTAAGTTTAGGGGGATCATGGTCTAGTTTCTGACCAGGAGACCACCATCTTAACCTTAACCTAAGTGTCTTTGTCATAGTCCTGCCATATGTGTGTGTGTGTGTGTGTGTGTGTGTGTGTGTGTGTGTGTGTGTAACTTCAGTGTAACAGCACAAAGATATTATTATTATTATTATTATTATTATTATTATTATTATTATTATTATTAACGTGTCTGACTGAAAACATTATTACAAATGTACAAGTGTTCATGCTTTGTAACTTGTGTGTCTGCACAGGCCATGGATGGAAAGTCAAGGTGTGTGTACGGTCAGAAAAACACACACCTCAAGCTACGTATAAAGTTACCGGTCAAGTGACTTCCTCTCTGCTGGATGGTTCATTATCTGACACACACACTTACACTGTGAAAAGGGCTGCTGCAGAACAGCACATAGCCAGCAGGCAGGGCTGGTGAATTTCAGACGGCTGAGTAATTGTACTGGTTGTCTTCACCTGTGTGGGGACTCGTTACCATCTGTGATCACTGACATGTCCCAATGCTGTGATGTTGATCTTAGGCTGCACCTCAAACTGCTGTACTGAAGCCCCCATGTGTGGGATGTACGACTTTAATGATCAGCAAATGCACTGTGGCAGACAATGCACAATGAAGATGTCATTAGCTGATACCTTTGTTGACAGCTTTGCTGTCACACAATAATGATCTGATCACTATCATTCACTTTACATTTTCTGCTTGTAAAGTTGTCCAACAACAGAAACAAAAATATGTCAGTGAGAGCAACTGGATCTTGAAATCAACTATATTACAAGACAATAAAGGTTTACCAGATGACGCTTACTAGCATAACCTGGTTAGTACCACTCACTAACTGAGTCTGTCCAACTCTTGAGCAGACAGGCTGTGATGCCACAGTTGTTTGGAAACTGAAGAAGCATTAGTGGCTTGTTGTTCACTTGTTTCAGTGTTTTCAGAAATATTTATGGAAATAGTCTAAAACACTTGTGCTGATACACAAAATATTCATATGTACGCAGAGTTTTAGGTCCTTGACCTGATGATGAAGGTAGATGAAACATCATATGACCACCAAAGTCACTAGGAGTCATCTTGTGTGCACCATGGATATCTGAATGTCATGGTAATTATCTAAAGGCTGACGAGACATTTCATTCATAGCAAACATTGGACCGACTGACCAACGCTGTCATCCTTATAAAAACTAGCCAGCTGAGTGTGGACATTTTGGTCTGATGGTGGTGCAAGAGGAAACCTCAAGCCAAAAATGGGGATAGCTGTGTCTGCTCAGTAAGTCTGTTTAAATCTTTAATGATGTCAGGCGAACATGACTAAAAATTCTTTTTACAAAATATATATATGTCATCAACACGAGTAAACCTTGATCTCATGTTACTGTTGCAAGATCTTGAAAATAATCAGTCTTATGCAAACCTAAATGATGACTGGAGCCAACAGGAGGGGTTGGGAGGGAAGGAGGGTGGAGGCAGGGTCAGATGGTTAACATGTTTAGCTAACATACTCAGCTGAAACAGATTTCAGAAAAACAGCTTGAACGTCATCTCAAAGCTCTCCCAAAGTTCAGAGAGGTGAAGCAGGACTGGTCAACGGTTTGATGCCTTGGCCTTCACAGTCACCACATCTCAACCCAACACAACACTTGCAGGAGATTTTGCAGCAACATGTTAGACAGCACTCTCCTCCCCCACAGTCGAAACACCATGAGGGAGTCTACTTTGGGAAAATGCTCTACCATACTACCAGTGAAGTTAAGTAGTTATTCCTCCAATCCAACGTACTGTTCTTTTATCATAAAGAACAGTAATGAGAGCATTGCTAAATAAGCACACTTTTCCTGTTGATGGGTGGTTGTTTAAGGGCTCAGGAATGTGGAAATAATCTCATCACCTAAAACTAACATGAGAAATACTTGGGGGAGGTCTGGGAAACTAAGTCTGGGGAGCAGTAATATGTCAGGATCCGAGAGGCTCAGGGGAGGATTTCTGCAGCCTGTCTCAGAGACAGTCCTGCCAGTACTCAGACCATGAGGACTGCACACAGACCTACAGACAAACCACTGACTGTCAGTGTGGGTGTGGATGTAATGAGGAATGTGTCATTTTAAGTACCAGCATGCACGCACGCACACACACACGCACACACACACACACACACGGAGGTCATGACCTCCTTTGTTTGCCTCATGAGCCCAGGAATGATACCAAAGTGCTTAAATGTGTGGTGTAAAACTGACATCATTTTCTTCTCATTTAGTTAACCTGCTGTGAGATTATTTTCTGCTCTTTGGGTTCATTACACTCAATTCTTCTTCTGCTTTGAAAGTCTGTGGCTGCCAATATAGAAATAAAATCATTAAGTCAAATTCAGTTTAAATGAATTTTTTGTAATGAAAACTCCATTGACAAATTATTTTCAGTGCATCATATCCACACTGATATGAATGGCATTGAATGTGTAATGGACTTGAAAATGAAATCACAAACTGCTCTTTTGCATTTAAATTGTCCTGACTGGGGCTCATTTTAATGAAAATTAAATGGAAATGGCCTTTTTCATAGTCAGTTTCACAATAGCTTTGACTGGTTTCTAAAGAGGAGACCTGGGAGAATCCTGCCATTCTGAAAATTGAAAATGAAAAGTCAAATTTGTATTCAATTTTGTTATCATTCAGGCATTGTTACGCTCAGTGGCAGTGAAAATTCTTTGCCATATGAGTTTCTATTCTAGTGATAACACGCTCGCTACTTTAAAGTCCAGTGTGCAGGATTTAGTGGATCTACTGGTTTTAAATTAAATGTAATATTCATGTTTATATTTCCATTAGTGTATAATCATGTGAAAATAAGAGTACTTGTGTTTTTGTTTCCTTAGAATGACCTCTTCATATCTACGGAGATAAAATGGAGTGTATGCTGCTGCTGCAAACTCCATTACTCCATTGGTAACTGTCTATTGGCAATAAATAAATAGTAAATAATGCTAATAATTTCTTGAAGTTAAATGAGGACAAAACTGAAATCCTACCAGTCAGCTGTAAAAATAAAAGAGAAATGCTGTTTAATAATCTGAGGAAATGAACTCCCTGGATTTAATCTGAGGTTACAAGTTTTGGTGTTATCCCAGACTCAGATCTAAGCTTCAAGTCTCACATCAAGAAGGAGACTAAAACTTCATTTTTCAACCTTAGAAACAAGGTATAGTAAGACCTCTTATAAATCACACAGATGCTGAAAAACTGATTCATGTCTTTATTTCAAGCCGACTTGATGAAAACCACTGAGAGACTTCAGCTCATTCAAAACTCTGCAGCTCGTCTATTAACCTGAACCAAGAGCAGAGAGCACATTAGTCCAGTTTTAGCTGCTCTGCACTGGCTTCCTGTAACATTCAGGATTGATCTGAAGGTCCTCCTCCTCGTACACAAAGCCCTTAATGGACGAGGACAAAGCTACATCACAAATCCCTTGTTTATTATTTGCCTTCAAGAACACTGTGATCATCTGCTGCTGATCTGCTGCAGGTTTCCAGCAACAGATGAAAGACAATTGGTGATGCAGCCTTTGTCAGTTATGTGCCAAAGCTCTGGAACACACTACCTACAGATTTCAGGGAAGCCAGCTCACTGAAACTTTTGTGCTTTGTCTCGCGCTTACACTTCTTTACACTACACTTCTTTTAAAATGCTGTTTTTTTTTTGTTTTTTACTAATTTATGATCTATTTTTTACCTCAATTTTAATGTTTTATTTTGTATTTTTATGCATTGTCTTTATTTTTGTTTTCATCCTTATTATTATTGCCAAGTGGGTTTTGTTCTCCATTTTATTTTACATTCATTTGAATCTATTTTTATGTCCATTCTGTCTTTTCTACGTGAAGCAATCACTATGTGATTTGTTCTTCTAAAGCACTTTTAGCTGCAATTCCTGCATGAACCAAACACTGACTCCAGAGAGCACCATTTGTGGTTTTTGCATTTTTATTGACTGTCATAGGGGAGGGATGTGGCAAGGCTGGATACAGTCTGCAACCTCACCACTAGATGCCACTAAATCCTGCACACTGCACACCAAGGCCCCATTTCCACAAAGCATCTGAAGGCTAAGATTATGTTTGCTCCATTGAAAATCAATTGGCTGAGATCATCTTAGCCTTAATTGGAAAACAAATCCCAGGTCTGTCAAATTAAAGGGAAAGTTCACTTTTGTTATTTACATTGTTATGACAGAGTTTTTCAGTGACAGTGATCTAGGGATCATAGCTGATGCAGTCCTGTAAATCAGATCCCCTGTCAGCCACAGGGATTTATGAAATGGAATCATATTTGTTTTAAAGCTTGCTGACTTGTTTCCACTGCTGATGGCACAGAGATTGTTTTCATTAGGATGGAGAGTGAGTGTTCAGAGCATCCAGGACTAATGCTGACAGCTATTAATTATACAAACTGGCAGTGAGAAATGATGTGTCGAGATAAACTAGATGCATACAGAGGGTGGGGGAAGGGTAGTGAAATTTGGCTTATGCAGGCCTGTTGAAAGACAACCAATCACACCAACCAGTGAGAGTCAACAAAACTGCAAATTTAAACTAAGACAAGGAGCTGAAAGATGCTAAAAGTCTTCTTGAGCTGAGGGGAACTGCAGATCTACATGATAAGTAGAAGAAGTTTATCTATTGAGAACTAAGAATGGGAATATAACATAGTTTCATTCACAGTCTAAAAACTGCATTCTGTATCATAATTCCAACTCATGAAATATAATCAGCTACTTAACAAACTCACCTGTTGGGAAAAAAAGAAGCTACACATATATGCAAAATAAGTGTGGGGTGCAGTGCATGTATAACCTGAGTGCACTTTCACTCTTCTCCTGTGTCACTTTTAAATTAATTGGGCTGGTTCTGATTCCCGTCTCATGCCACATGTCTATAAATACAACTTCATTTGCCAGAGAGCTACACATTGTTGGCCACATCAATTTATGTTTTTGCATGTATAAAGACTTAAACGAGGGCAGAATGAAGTCCTAACTCTGATTTTCTTGTATAAGTCACTCAGCATGTATTTGCATTGTCAGTGCATCCAGCAGAGAGTGGATTCTAGGGTGTGTAACTTCAAGAGCATTCCTACAGCAAAGCCAGATGCACTGTATGAGCTCATCTGGATCCAATTGTCCATGGTTAGAAAAATCCATGGTTGGTCATGAGAGTCAGACAGGACCATCTGTCTGTCAAAAAAAAAATTGGATGGTCAACCATATGGACATTTATTGAGCAGGGTTTGCATTCAGAAACCTTTTTTGTTTGGTTTTGTATTGTTTGCTACTCTTCCTTATATAGTTTCACCTACATATAACTTAATTTCTATTATTTCTTAACAATTGGGATGTGTGAATGGGGGGAAGGGGTGCTGGGTAGGGTGGCAAGATACAAGATGCTGATGCAAAACTTAACAGCTCTCCCACTGTCTCATCATAGTATGATATATGCTCCTTGTAGTGTCTCATAGGCATTTTAATGACAGATGTCACTGATGACAGTGACTTCAGAACAGATGTTTATAATATATTTATCTTAAAACTCAAAAAACTCCATAACTTCACACTCTGCCAACTCCAAATGGCAGCTGCAAAGGGCAACAGTTTCAAAACATCTGTGTGGTGAAGTCAATGAAAAAGTCTTCAGAGGTAATAATCATTGACTGCTGACTGTATGGGCTGTCAAAGACTTTGTGGAGGTCATGAGATTCCTAACGAAAAACTGATTATTCCAAATCCCTAAATCCATGTTTCTTGCCGCAGTTCTAGAAAACTCATGCAGCTTCACTTCTGTGACTTTTCTGTTTGTTTGATGTTTTTCATGTAAGCCTACACAATTCTGAGCTCACTGTGGGGAAACCCAGTATTTATCTGAATCTGTGGAATCATTATTCTATTCAACTGTTTACCCAACACAAATTAACATGACAAGTTTACGGCTCTGGTGGGGCAGCAAGAACTTTGTTTCTACAAGAGGATAGAAAATGACAAATGAAAGGGAAAACTGAATAAATCAGAGGAGAACCAAAACAAAATGCGTCCATACAGGCCATGAGAGGTCAATGGTTTGATGAAAATGATGTGGGGCCAATGGTTTGGCCTTCAAAGTCACCAGATCTCAACCGACTGAGCACTTACAGGACCTTTTGGAACACTCTCCTTCACCACCATCCAAGCACCAGAAGCAGTCTGTTCTGAGAAAATGCCTGCCTTGTTTGGATTTAGAAGTAGACTTATCACCAGTAACCACTTTAACTTAGAGTGAACAGGATGAATCTATAGCATCTTTATTATTTACAGATCTGTTGAGACACCACTTAGTCCAAATCTGACGTGGTGCTGCTTTAAATCACAAGTCAAACAATGTAACCAGACCCAAGATAAGGACAAGTCGTCATCAGGTACTCCATTGTTCTTCTATTTTATCGCACGGTGATGTCATGTCAGACATTAAAAGATAAAGATTGTTTAGTAGTAGGTGTTCCACAGGTGTTTCCTTCTTCATGTTTCCTCTCTGTGCTATTTGTAGTCTTGCTAATAGATGCACTGCCATCTGCTAAACTCCTTTCAGACATGCCGCCCATTACAGTTTAACATGTTGGTTTCATGTGTGAATAATAGCCTGCTCCCTTTACATTGAAGTCACAACAGTAGCCTCACTGGGTCAGAGCTGGTGACATCCCTTTCTAAAAACAGTGTTCCCCTCATGGTGTGACTGAGGCAACATAGGTTAAAAAGCCCTGTTCAATAATCATCTGACACACAGTATCTCCATGTACTCTCTCTGCTCCCTCTCGTGCATCAGGTGCCAAATATTGCACGAGCGTGCAGCTCATAGGTCTGCCCTCAGTGTGTGTTGACAACAAAAGATTTGAGAGACAAATTGAGACCGTTTGACTGGATGTATTTCCAAAACGTACCAAGTTTTTAAAGTCCCTCACCACCACCAAAGCCCCAGGGCAGGTCATACTCACTTTCATCAGTGGGGCAGGAAAAAAACGCATGTGTATTACCACGCATTCTGTGGGGGGGTCCTTCCTCACAACACTGAGAAAATACCAATGATGCCACGTATTACTCACATTGTGGGGACATAAATATGTTTACACAGTTGTATTGTGGGAACTCACTGTACTTGTGGGGACAAAATGCACACACCAGAGGCAAGAGAGACACAGATAGTAGACTGATGAGGTGTGAGTTCGAGGTGAGCACATTGTATTACTCAAACAATACTTATAATAACAATACTGTTGGCAGCTTGTTCCGTCTTGTATTGAAGTCCATTGTTCTAGAGTTTGTCCAGGGTGAGAAAAAAGTTTGTAGAACTTGGCCAGCAGCCATCCTTCATGCTGCTTATTCAAGGTTTCTGTCCCTCTTTGGGTTAGTTGCTTCACCAAAGCTGACACTAGAGATCCTGGATAGCTGCTATCATGAAGCTGTTTGTCAGCTGTCTCTGTTAACACCCAGTTTTCCAGCTACGAGCAGAAGAGGTGGCTCGTTCACTGCTGCGTTACAAACCCATAGACTGTATAAATAAAGGATGGAGCTTCTGGGTCTGAAAAAGCTGAAATACCTTAAACCTGCATTTTTTCCTAATGGCCACCAGGCGACTCCACTGGTTGCGAAAAAGTCTGGTAAATTGTAAGCTTATGAGAAAATGACTCTACTTCTCACCTGATTTATTACTTCAGTGGACAGTTTATGGTCTCAGTCAGCAGCTTCAAGTCTCCTTCAATACAGCATGATGTTCATTTAGTACGTTATGGTCCCGTTTAGAGTAAAATAGATGTTAGAGTTTATGCTTTGGGTTTGTGGCTGGCTTGTGACTGACAGGTTATTATTATGGCATGTCCTCGGGTTGTCAGTCTGATCCAATCAGGATAGAGGCATCGCAGTGTGTATCCCCCCTAGCTCCACCCTCTTGTACAAATATGGTTCACAAACAAGCGAGATGGAGATGGCCATAATGCCAAACTCAAGGCTTCAGAATGGTGACGTCATGGTAGATTTACACCATGAGATGAAATGGTCAGGTGATAGTACACATGGGAAAAAATCAGTCACTGCACCTATTAAAAGTGATATTTAACAAAGCAAAATATAAACAATATAATCACATAATTACAACATAATAAGCTTTAGAAAATAATTCATACTATAATAAAATAACAACAATCTGGAAATAATTTAGAGCTTTTAAAAGTTAGGCTAAAGTTCAAAACAAGCGTGGATAACTGAGCAGACTGTATGTCCCCCGATGTCTGACTGACGACTCCCCCTCTGGACAGAAGCAAATATCACGAGTTATTATATCAAAGATAGTTATTTCATGGGGTGCGGGCTGCCTGTCAACACCGGTGAACCGGTAGGAAAGATGTCTGTGATGAACACTAAATCTCCACAGAAATCATTAAAAATCAAAATCTTTTTTCAAATTTCACTTCAAACGATGAAAGAATTCTCTTTCTGATGCCTCCAAAAAAGAAAACAAAATTTTTGTTTGCCAGAATGATCTGAATAGTTGAATAAATGAATGAATGATGGATGCCGCCCCCCCACCAAAATATGTGGCTCATTAGACTTCTGGGTGCAATGTTCCACTCACAAGTAACAATGAGCCTCATTCCTAAATGTTTCTCTTGTCGTGCTTCTAATCATTTTCTGTGTCAGAAGAAGTCTTAAAAATAGAAAAGACAATATTAGAACATCTGCTAACACAAAGCTAACATGGCCACTATGGTACACAGCTGGAAACAACCTTTAAATTCGGCTCAGCTTCACTCAGGTGAGCTCCGATAGTGGGAGCTGAGGATAAAACAGACACCAAAAACTGGTGTTTGTCTCCACCTGGCGCTTAGCAGCGGCACTGCCCCATGTGTTTGGAGGCAGGGCTTGTATTTTGAAAGCTGGAGGAAGGGTCCAGCAGGATGACCCTTCACTTCCAGGTCGGACTGAAGCGCTGACGCTGCAGAGCTCAGCAGAGGCTCACTGCAGGGAGTGCTCACCAGCAGCGGTGATCACTCAGATCCACAGGAGCCCTGATGCTCATCACATGCACACACCTCTTCTTATTTCTGTTGTCATCTGTCCACCATTCTTTGCAGACTGAGGAGCGCTTTGTGCTTTGTTTTGTGCTCTTCTCATGTCTGATGAAACACTTCCTACGGATGCTTCCCTCTGGTGTCTCTAAGACCCTCTACATGTGAAAGCCCTGCCCACAGTAAAGACCCCACACCCACTTGAAGCTCTGTTTAAGAAGAGGGGCTTCAGTAAGAGAGAAGCAGCTAGTCCTGATGTGCCATGAAACATCAGAATAGTAAACATGGTTTATGGACTTTATGGAGACTGACTCCACATCAGAGTAAGTGTTCAAGTCATGATGGCAGCACAAACAAAACAGAGCACAGGATGAAAGAAGCCAGCAAATGTAAGACTGTGAGCTAAAGCCAGAATGAAGTCCTCTATCTCTTGTTAACTACTCTGTTGACTCATTTGAGAACTACTTTTCCCAGATTCCATCTATCACATGAAGTTGTACTCCTGAACTTTGCCTGTGTGGCACTAGCATACAGAATGAGAGGCATGTAGCTTCTTATTGTGTCCTAACTCACACCTTTGAGCATAACTTGTGGTCAACAGCTGTACTGCTCAGTTCTGCATTGACTCTTTATAGATACAAAGTGCATACCTGCCTGAAAATACTGCTGACCATGTCATTTTACTCATGTGATGACCACATGTTCTGTATGTGGAATATGATTTAGACCCAATAATCATCTTTTATGTGACTCTATTGTGTTATTAAAGTCAATCACTAACAATATGTATGTTGAATTATTTATTAAAATGCTATAGCTATTGTAGATTAAATTAAATTGTCATTTGTGCTGTGCCATTCGTACATACCACACAGCTAAAAGTGCCTTACAACAAATTATGTTAAAAAGGATTTAGACAAGCAAATCAAATGGTGGCAAACAGCAGGATTGAAACAGTAGAATCATAAAAAATAAAGTCAAATCTAGGGGAAAAAAGGGAGGAAGGAATTTAGAGATGCAGCTGTTGGATATTTATGTGTCTCCTGCTCCAGTTTCAGTTCGTATTAACAAGAAGTTGCCTCACTGTGTTTCTGTCCTATCTGTTGGTACATGCAATGCGCTGGTGTTCAGTTAGCTGAGACAGGAAGTGAATGCAGAGGTGCTAAAATGGGTGATTTGCTTCCTTTAACTTGTTTTGGTTAAAACTCTGGCAGCTGCAGTTTACATCAGCTGAGGTCTGACTTTTTGGAGAAGGATACTCAAATTAAGAGTCAGTAGAATAAAGAAGACGTAAGAAAAGCAAAGCGTGAATCAGTTTTTGAAGAGAGAGCAGGATGTAGTCTGACATTTGCCAATCTTATAGCACGAGCTTAAAAAGCTTACTCAAGTTTAAATCTTTGTCTATGACGACATCCCAACTGTCTGCCTCAGACTGAGCTTGTTTTGACAGACCACTTTGAATTTAGTCTCATTCATCAGCACCAATTAAGAGCATTTCAGTTCTGTCAGCTTACTGGTTCCATTTCAAATATCTGTCGCATATCCAAACTGTAATATTTGGCAGCAGTCGATCAGCCTTGTGTATCGTCCAGGATGAGTCCTGTTTTGTCTGTCTGTAGTTTTGAAGGGCCATGGTCGCATAAGCAGGCTGAGTATCTTAACCCAGACAATTCCACTGATAGTTTTAGGGTGCATGTACATTTATCAACAAACAGAAGACATTTTAAAATGAGCTAAACCTCGATAATCATTTCTGACTCAGACTTCTATTCTTGTTGTCACCCTGATGTACAAGAGAAGTTGTGGTCAGGTGACTGGATGGAAAAATGAAGCGGTTAAAGGTCATCCTTTAGGTTTCTATTTCATATCACCCCACTCCTCATATTGGGATTCTCAAAGAAAAAGACAAGACCATCTGACTGTCTTATTTGTAAAATACATTTAATCCCTTTATATTTGGGCAAACCAAAACCAGAGAGGGGTTGAGATTTAAGTGGCAGTGGGTCCTGAGATTCAGTTACCAAATTCAAAAGGCAGCATCACGGACACTGTGAAGGGACAGCTCGTGCCCTGATCACCGGGAACACTGGACTGATGGGTGTTGTCATATTTTTTCAATGATTCTGGGAAGAAACTAGCATTTGTGTTGAAGGTTTGACCTCCTCTCAGTCAGCACTGCCACAAAATCCTCCACCCTTTCTGTCCAGACTCCTTTGACGACGTACCAGACAAAGATATCACAATACAAGCAGAAAAAGGGATACAATTTGTTTCTACAGCCTTCATGATTTTCATTAGTACAATACGTCAGAGCTGTAAATATTACAAGACACTTTTACTGTTTCTCAGTTTGAGTATGCGATGTTAACAAGACAAGGTTTTAGTTTGATGACAAAAGTTGTGATAAAATGTTAGGTTACACAAAATGATATGATTTAATGTGAGTGTGTTTACGACAGTGCTGTGCAGTTCTGTGTTAGTGTGAGAGGCAGCTGGATCAGACCTCAGGACTAAACACGTCAAAACTAAGGTGGAGTAAAAACCCCACTGGACTAAATCAAGGACATGTTCAGTTGTCAGGTGGGAGCTTTCTGATTGGCTGAACTTCAGCAGGCAGTTAAGACTGATCTGTGGTCAACACTGTAGCTGGTGTGACTGCGCTGCCCTACGCTAAGACAAATATTACTACCAGCAATCAGCCGGAGACTTTTGAAAATGGACTTCAAGGGAGCAGACACAAAATCATGAGCACAAACCCAAAACCAACAGGCCCAGAAAACATCAGAAATGTGTGAAACTGACAAATGTAATATATGGGAGCTGAATATGACACAGTTAGGTGTTAATTACAAGATACGACATGTTGTGGTTTTCAGGGGAGCTACATGCTGGAACTATTCCATGGCCAGGTGTAGCAACTCATGGCGTCTCCGCTGGTTGTCTGGCTCCAGATGTCATTGCAAAATAGTTCCAGCTCACACTCAGTTTGACTCAACTGCACAACTGGTGTTCATGATATTGTGTCTGCCTCTGCTCTGCATGTGCACACGAGTACACTAGTTCAAACTGTTTGTGGAGTGCATGCAGGGCCAAATCAACAGCTAAGCAACATGAGCAAGAGGGCAAAGAGCTTAGTGCAAACCAGTGGGAGAGCTGCTGTTGTCCTGTTCCTGCCCTGCACTGCCAACAGTTACTACATGGATGGTGACAAAGAGGGAGGTTAGTAGGCTGTGAGGCTGGAGGGACAGTACAATGACACAACCAAGGCTGACGAGACAGGACTAGACTCAACCAGATAAGGCACCCCAGATTCACAACACCAAACCAAGGCTCTTTGTGCTGTTGCATTGGCTGCAGGCTGGAGTTTCACCATGTTTTTCCTCTACCAGCAAGAAAAAGTTAATTATTTCCTACAGAGCTGAGCAGCCAGGGACAGTTGGCTGATGTGTGGACGGTCAACAAGTTTGTTGGAAAGAGCCATCGACCACTACACAGATGCAACAGGAGCATCTGACACAGCTGGTGTCGGCCAACTTGCTCTAAGTGTAAATGTTAGGGGTCATATTTCAATTCAATTCCCTGATTAGGGAAAGATGATGAGAGTGTTGAGCAAGTTGCCTCCACAAATGAGTGCACAGTTGTATAAAACATTTCCAGCTTTTCTCCATCTTTTACTCACACAAAGATTACAATAAAAAGGGGTTTCCAGAAACTTTTCAGACAGACTGAGGTGAAATAATGACTTCTCAGTGCAGCAAACACATGATGACCATCTGGAGAAAACCATACAAAAACATATACAGACTTCCTCGATATGAGAATGAAGGGCATTTCTTTCCCACACGATTCAAACCTTTAGAAAAAAATGAAACTGTAGGTGGTGATACAAAAGGCTGGAACTCGGCCAAACGAGCCAAAAACAAGAACTTGTTTGTAGATAAATATGCCAAAATAACGCTTCATACATCTTTGTGCAACTTAAATCCATCGAGGGACATCTAGTTGCAGCTGCTGAGGAAAATACTGTTCTAAAATGTTTTATGCAACTGAGCACTCAGACAGTTTTGGACATGTGATGAACAACAAACAGCCACAGACAAATCAACAAACAACCTCGTAGAGCCAAAATGACAGACATCAGGTCACTCTGACTTTGGTTCCAGCTTCCAGCATTAACTGTGATTCCTTCTTTAGTCAGTTCCTGCAGACGTCACACAGCGCTGAGGATGTGAGGACAGGGAAGTCTGTTTGCATGTGTTCACCGTGACGTGGTGCAGTGAGGCCAGCACTAGTGCTTCACTTGTGCCAGTCAAACACACCATCATCTGGTTCAGTCTAGGGCAAGACAAACAAGCAGAAAGAGTGCAGGAAGAATACAGGAGAAGGATCTACTGTAGTACAATATCCATGCTCAGGCAGTCATAAGACACTGTTAATATATATATTTATATACAGTTTATACATAAAACAGTGGAAAAACATCCATAAAACCAAGAATATCATAGCATGTTCATAGGCAAGGAAGCAGTAAACAACGAATGAATCACTAAAGGATTAGAGCACCAGGACTGGTGAGAGTGACTCATGTGTGACAGTGTGATATAATATCTACATATCAGGTTAGGATAGCACTGGTTAAATATGCATAACAGCATCTGTGACTAACAAAAATTCATTGACAGTGTAATTAAATGCTCAATGGAGGATGATTTACATTGTCTTCTCAAAGAGCTGACTAAATCCAGCAAGCAATATATGTGACGTTTCCTGCTTATAAAAGGAAAGACAAAGAATGAGACAGAGACTGCGAGGTCGCCCTCCTTCATGGCGAGTCGGCTGGAAGCCTGTCGCTTTAGTACACCGGGCTGTTGCGGATCCCGCAGCACAGCACCATGCTGAAGATCATCTCAAAGATCTGGGAGGATGGACACAAACAGGAGTGTTGATTTGATGTACTCACACCTCTACTGGAAACACTCACTAAAGCACATACGTGTAAATGTGCTGCTGAGAACAGTCCCACCCAGTGCACAACCTGCCCCTGTTAAGAGTGCTTGCTGAAAACCACAGAGACCAGCTGTTTGACGATAATGATGAGCTTTCTGAAAAAGGAAACTCAATACTTTTGACCCCTTGCAGGAAACATGGGTTGAGTGCCACTGACAGCGTAGATGTCAGAAAGTACGGAGACAGATGAACACATTTGATCTTTTTGTGGGATTTGTATGAATAAAGAGTTAGAATGAAAAGTGTCTCCTCCTTTAATCTGTGGGGAACATTAACATGTGAATTGTTGTCCAAACACAACCAAACTGTCAAAGTGATGATTGAAATCAAACCCGTTCGGACTAAAAGAATAGAGGAGGTGTGAATATGAGCGAGCGCTCACGGCCATGTGCTCTGGACACGCTCCAGCTGTGAGGGCTGCAGCTCATACAGCCGCAGTGATTCAATAAATACACTTCTATATAAGCTGTCTATTCCTGTTTAAAAAGCCAAGCGTGTGCCAGGCACAATTAAAATATCTGCTGCTCACTTTCTTTTTCTGCCATGTTTCTTGATGGAAAATGCAGTGGAGGATCACACACTGACCACTGCAAGTAAGATTCATTAACTACACTTTTAACACAATACCCCCATGTTATGGTCTGCACCTTCTGTGGACTTGAAATACCATGTTATCGAAAGCTTTGATATTTGTGATGTGTAATTTCATGTTCTCACCATGATGACTGCAACCACCAGAGCGGCGATACCAATCAGGTAAATCTTATCTGAAAACAATTCCTGGATTCTTTGTTGGCAACTCTGCAAAGGAAAACAATCAAAACATAGAATTTATACATGATTCGGGGCACCAGTGACATCTCGACTGCCCTGTGAAATGATTTAGAGGTCAAGGGGAAAAAGTTCCACATTTCACTTTGTCTTATCAGTGTTTCAGTACTATTCCACAGTGACCCGGTTGGCTCCCTTTTCATTCAGGCCTGTATTCAGACTATTGGATAAGCACGTGTAAGGAGGAGTTCATGCCAAACTTGTAAACATTTCCAGTATGGCAATGTGTTTTTGTGTGTGTGTGTGTGCGTGTGTGTGTGAGCATCATTAATGCAGCAGACATTATGACGCCTGCGACACACAGTGTGTGTGTGCAGAACCTCTTGCTTTTCATTTTGGCTGCCATGTTAACAGGTTAAGAGCAGAAAAGACGTGTTGAGTGTGGGACACTTCTTTGCTGCTATCAAGTTTACTTCCAGTGATCAGCACCTCACTACAACCCTTGGTGTGCGTTGCTCGCCCTGCCGCTCACACGTGGCTGCCGCGGCACGTCATCTAGAGGTTCGGAGTCTCACCTATTTCTCCTGTGTGCATGTCACGCGGTTCACAGCAAAAATAGACTGTGAAAATGATCTGTTGATGGTCAGATCGGTATTATCAAAATCACACCAGCCTTTCACTGCATGCTGCTCCATGTTTCTTGGCATCTGTTGACAGTTGTCCCAGCGTGTGGTTCCATCTCCTCTTTTCAGTCAAAATTCTACAGTCCAGTGCATCTAACAGCACGACTGTGACTGCCACTGTACAGTAAGATCCCAGCATTAGCTTAGCCTGTTGAGAATGCAACCTCTGTCTGAATTTTAAATGTCTGAAGCTGACTCATTTCTAAATATGCACTTGATGACTACATACATGGTATTGTGTCAGCATCCTCATCACGATGATCCACACAGAGGACATGGAAATGAAGAAACAGCATTGTTGTTGTATTGCAGTGTAAAATGGAAGAATAGACGGAAGCTTCACTCTAACATAGCTGTGTTTATCTTGCCCTTCTGTTATTCATTCCATCCTTCCTCTTGTGTTTTTGGTTTTGGAAAGTGTTTGTTACAGTTTCAACCATCCTAGGACTCAATACTATCTAATGCTTGTAGTTTAGTCAGTCTTCAGACAGTAAAGGTTATCAATTAAATTAATCTCATCAAGTTGTTTCAGAACTGACATTAATACAAGAATAATGGTAAAATTACTACAGAGCCAGCACATTTCTCTGGCTCCAGCAGTAGCTGCAGCAATGCTACAATAGTTTAATATTATTCAGCAAAATATCCTGTTTTGAGATATGGACTATTCATAGCCCTCAATCTAAATATGTTCCAGGCTACTACAGTGGCTGTGTTAGCATCTTGTCTTATCGTCAGGCTTGCTAGTGGTGTGGCTCTTGGGATGATTTGTCACCAAACAAATTCTTACAAGAAATATTAAAAATATCAATATTATCCTGAGCTTCAGCTGTACTCTGTATTTAGCGTTAATTAGCAAGTGTTAACGTATGAATACGCTAAGTCAGCATGGTGATTATGAAGCATTACCTGTGAAACACCAGTGTGCCAGCACTGTCACTGTCAGTGTCACCATGCTCGTGTTTTTAGTTCAAAGACTGACTGTGCCGTTGTACCATGTGCAGTCTCAATATTATTATCTTATCAACCTTACTTTATTGCTTACTTTAAATCAACCCACTTTTTCTATCACCTGATTTCTTTGGAGTGAAGGACAGTGCTTCTTTTAACCTCCTAAGACCTGAACACTTGCATGACATGCATTTTTAATTTCTCTTTGCTATTTGGGTTGATTGGGACCTGATGAGTGGAAAAACAAAGAATTATCAGTATATTATTATTATTATTATTATTATTATTATTATTATTATTATT
>JBBMOE010000001.1:28408795-28466808 GCA_037975065.1 Chaetodon trifasciatus | reverse complement strand
TGAAGCTAACTCCCCTGATTTAAAGCTAAAACCTGATAAAGCTAACTCCCCTGATTTAAAGCTAAAACCTGATAAAGCTAACTCCCCTGATTAAAGCTAACACTTGATGAAGCTAACTCCCCTGATTAAAGCTAACACTTGATGAAGCTAACTCCCCTGATTAAAGCTAACACTTGATGAAGCTAACTCCCTTGATTTAAAGCTAAAACCTGATGAAGCTAACTCCCCTGATTTAAAGCTAAAACCTGATAAAGCTAACACCCCTGATTTAAAGCTAAAAACTGATGAAGCTAACTCCCCTGATTTAAAGCTAAAACCTGATAAAGCTAACTCCCCTGATTAAAGCTTGATCCATCACAAAGTGAAGAGAAAACAGATGGGAGGTATTTATTCCTGTCTGTTAAGTTGGTGTCTGAATTAACCTGCAGTGTGTGTGTCCGTCCAAAAGGACACAAATCTACCTGAGGCGGCAGATATAAACACTAATTAGCTGAAATTAGGTTGGAGAGATGCTGGAGTGATGTTATATTGTAATGTTCTGAAGTTTTTGGATGATTTCATGCCATTAGTTAGAGACAGTCTGAAGTGAATCCTTTATTTAGCAGTATCTGATCAAATATATATTAGCTACATTTCCCTTTTACTTTCAGTCATGGCTTAATCACCATTCTCCATTTATTTATATTATTTTTTTCTTTGCAGTGGCCTGTAGAATTGAAAAAGAAGACGAAGAATATGTTTTGTTTTTTTAATAAAATATACTAAATAATACAATTTTGCTTTTATCTTTTTATCTGACCAATACTTGATTCGGTTGAAGTAATGATGAACAGATGAATCGATTGTAAACACCGTTGTTGGTAGCAGCCCTAAGAACAGCTCCCTTTAATTTTTACATTTCATTTAGGAGTAGAGCAAATCAGTACTGGTGGTAAATGATTAATATATTACAAACACAAGTTAACAAGGACTTAAAAAATTCCTGGATTATACAGGTTTTCACATGCGAGGTGTTTAGTGAATCTGTGAATGTGGGAAAATCTTACAAAAAAATTAAGTCTTATGTCTTTTTTTTGGGGGGGGGTAATATGGATATAAATAATATATTGTAAATGATATATTCTATAGTGTATGTTCATACCGTCTCATGGAAGACCTTGAGCACTGAGGCAGCAGCCCTTGTCTTGTCCTGGTCAGTGAGGCTTTGTGTCATGGCCTTGTCGTACACAGAGTCGTAGTAGTTAATCATCTCCCTTGACACCTAAGACAGGAACAAAGAGGTTTTGATGGGTTTAGCCTCAAACTTGAAACTTACTGTCGTTAACTGCGTTCGAGTGTCGGCCAGTTTTAAGTGTTAGTAAGAGAATAAATCACTCAGACTTATATTAACAACAGACCTCATTTCACCTATAAATCAAAAGCACCCTCTTTAAAAAAGTAAAAGAAAGACATTGGACACCTGATGAGGGAACCTGTAAGTCTAAAGAGGCAATTCAGGCATAATAAATCAGAGAGTATGAAAACAGCATTAACAAACGTGAGTCCTGACTTTTGTGGCTGGAGATTTATTTCAAATTTCCTTTAAGGATCAAGGACCTGTAGAGGTGTCCACTGTACTTTCAGAGTCAATGGTGCATGGCTGTTATAACCTGTAGTGTATGTTTGCAGCCTTACAGTGTCTCTGTGCATGAAGCCCCAGATTCCAGCTGCAACCTCGCAGGCAAACAAGATGACCAGGCAAGCGAAGAACTGCAGGATAGAAGAGAAGTATCAGATAAGTGGATAAGAGGATTTAGCTCACTGAGACAATATACATTTTAATAAAATTAAAGGTGCCTTGTGGAGTTTTCTTGTAAACAAACAAAAGTTATGTTGTGCCACCAAATGCTCTGCATATATCGTTAAGTGTTCATTTCCTTCCTCACAAAACATTTGCAAAGACGATTTTCAAAGTATAGTAAATCAGGCATTGTTTATATCCATGTTGACTACCATGCAGTCTTCTTCTTCCCTGCCTTTGCAGGCACATGCTGCAGCATACCTTGGCATGTTACTACTATCTGTTGATCAGCAGCATAGTGTAACACCATTGGTGGGGCTATATCATAGGACACACTCATAGAAAAACAACTGCTTACTACATGTCAAAAACTCCACAGGGAACCATTAGATGCAACTGTGACTCACAGTTCCCAACAGACACTGAGACTCCTGGATGGCGCCATAGCATCCAAGGAAACCAACCACCATCATCACTGCGCCGACTGCAATCAGGATGTGGACACCTGGAAAGACAGACAGACAGTATAGACAGTACAGTCATTTCATATCCATGGCAACGCATGTACATTGACAGGTAAAAAATAAGAGGACTGACAGGAATGCTGAAGGGACATCTAGCATACTTGACAGCGTACTCATCATGCTTTCAAAGTCAATATGCTTCAGAGAGATAAAAACAATTAATGTTAACAGTTCCAAGAATTATTACAAGAATGGAAACCACTAAAAGTCTTTAAAACCACTGCGGTCTTGAAGCTTTGCAGGCATCCCCCACCCCATCCCTCAATGCATGCAATAACATCTGCTGGACAGCAGAAGGCACAATCCTGCTTTTATGCCAGTAGAAAAAAGTGAGTCATGTTTAAGTTATGTTCACAGGAAGTTGTTTGGTGTTTCTTATACAAAGTGCCTGCTTCATAATTCAACACATTAATTTTCTTCCACAACATGAAACGGGCTGTTTTCTCGCGCCTCAGACACAGTTTCAGTAGAGACTTCCACGTGTTTCCTGTGTTATGCTGTCATGCTTGCAGGTTAATATTTGACTTAATGGAGGATGGAGGGGGTGCAGCATGGAAAGAAAGACGTGTGTGAGAGTGTGTGTGCTCCACTGTCTTTTCAGAAATGGCCATTTCTCGGTTTTGCCTCTTGCTCTTAGTTCTATTAATCTCAGGAGGTGTGTGGATTTAAAGCCCAGCTGTGTGTTGGCCTTTTTAGTCTAACAACTGAGCAAAGGAAGTGAAAAATAGGCTTATAAAACTTCAGGTCAAAGGTCTGATGCAGGGTGAGCCAAGTAGGCTAAAAGCTGGGTGTAAAAATGGGACTTGGGAGGAGGAACATGATTACACTGCAGCAGTTCTGTGGTTTTGAATAGAAACTCAGCAAAGCAGAAGTAGAGAATTTCAAATAATTATTATTCCTGAAATTGTTCAATATTGATTCTATTGGGAAGCCTGTGAGAAAAGCTTTGCGTTAATCCCCAGAATATCACTTCTTGTTTTTCCTTTAAAGACTAATCTGCTCTTTCTGCACATTTCATTCTGATAAATATAAATTACTGTGCAAGACTTTACTGTGTTTGGGCTGCTAACTGTGTTTCCAGACAGCAGTTTCGTTTCCATTAAGTGAGGAACATGAAAAAAATGTCCTTGCAGAGATTTGAATGAGGTGAAAAGAGATAAAAGGTTTAGAAATATGAGTTATTAGTATAATTTTAGCATGTGATCCATGAACTATATCCCAGCAACAGTCAGAAAACTATGATGGCGCAAAGTGTTCTATATTAAAGAAACAAGTAATTATGAGATAGTCACAAGATTACAGTCCTTAAAACATAGAAATCAAATAATAATGACATAAGTGTTATCTCACCATTCTTTTATTATTGCAATGCATTTTTTAAAATTTCATTTTATGGCCTTTTTCAAGTCAAATTTCACATTTTGTTTCATGTCATAATTTCTCTACCAACAAAATCATTTTTAGGCATACATCATGAGTGCAAATACTTCAACATTGAAGTACAGATATGGATGGCAGTGGGCAGTGGGCTGGGAGTGCAGCTCTCTGTGTTCAGCCCCAGCATCATTACTCCTGCTTGTCAGCTCAGACATAATTCGATTCTGGACCACTAACGATTCTGGTCCCATACCTCGTATATCCCATCCCCCACATCTTTTCTACCCACAGAGCCTCAGCCACTCTCACACACTAAGGCTAATTTATAAATCGATATCTTGGAGACTGCCCAAGTGCTCCCTCCATCTCTTGCATTGTGGTTCTCCACTCTGACACGTCTTTTCCTGTCTGTCTTGATTTAATCTACTCATGGATCTTCTTTCATTATGCTCTATGCTTGCTTCATCTCACCAGGCCTTCCGCATCTGCCTTGTACAGTCTGAAGAGAAGCTCATGGATTACATGACTCTCAACATTGCAGCATTGCCATGACGTGTCAAGATCATCTCATTTCAAGGCTACAAATATACAGGCTGCCCAATGTGCTGTAAGGTGATAATAAGAAATGATTCCCAAACCTAAACTTCAATTTCTTTAAATTCTTCTTCACATTTCAAAAATCTAGTATTAAGTTTGGTCCTTAAGGTGTATGCTTCAACCAAAAGTGTGTCAGAAATCAACAATCCAACATTTACAAGCACTTTGTGCACTGACTGGCCAGGTGTGTGGAAGTGAGGAAACAGGTAGGGTGTGTGAGGCAAGTGGGCGCAACACCATCAATGCCCCAAAGGAAGGACAGTGCAAAGGTGCATAGCATTATCCCCTAATATTACATCTACTTGTTCAGAACAGTTATGCAGCTAACACTTTTGCTGTCAGACGTAATCAGACGACACATCATACAACTTAATTTGTTTGGAGCTTACCCTGACCTGCATGGACATTTTCTGAGGGAAGTCTACAGCTATGCTAGCGACTAGTGACAATGCAAACATGCTGTTGTTTCGTAAGTAAAATTTAAAATGTCCACCATCTTAATTTAGCCTGTTAACATTTGCTAAATAGCACTAAAGACAAAGCACAGCTAAGGCTAACAGGAATGTCAATAGTTTTGCAGGTATTTGGTCATAAATCCAAGTGACAAATGAAAAATGTACCTGATGATGGCGCTAAAACGAGTCAGGGCATCAACTAACTATCTGTGCAATGAATAATATATAATGTGTAACGATCCACAACTTAATTGCATCGTCTTGTGAAAAATGCTCTTTGTAGAGTTTTAACACCATTTCAGAGTGTTCAAATGGGGATGGAGTTTGATCAGTTGTCATGGATATGACACGTTTTTCACCATGTGACTGAAGTATAGCACAAACATAAAGTAACAGCTTTCACCTACGTTTCTGAAATTCAGCCTATTGTGTTGGTTCATCCGCTCACTCCTGCAAATAACATATAGTACGGGTGATATTTCCCTAAGATAATCAAGCTAATGCAACAGCGTACCTCCAAACATTTTATCCAGATGCGTTATGATGCTTTGATGAAGTCATCCGACTATTGTTTATTATACAATGAAAGCCTTCCTTTCTGTTGCTTCCTGTTCCCTGTTATATTTTGGTAGTTTATTATTAATACTCCAGTCCAGCCATGGAAGGACATCAGAAATTCCAACCTCAGACTGGGACAGATGCGGTGGAAAGACCTTTGAGACGGAATTTCATGAAGAACCTCTCAACACGCAGACGGTGCGCCAACACTGTAGAAAAACTGAAAAAACTAAAATGCTACAAGGAATAACTTCATGTTAATGCCCACATAGACCGCTTTAATTATCTTTATTTTTCAGCCCCAGCAGGCAGCTGTTAGCAGATAAAAAGCTGTGATAAACTCACTACACACTACCTGCCTGGCACCAAATGACTGACAGCATAGATAGTAACTCATGGTTATCTTGTAGCTAAAGCTAGTTTCTGGAGTTCACACCATAAGACAGAGGCCAACATAAGAGTCAACTCAAAATGAACACTAATATTGCTGTATGTCTACTTGAACAGGCAACTGTTTTCTAACATGTCTGCCTTAAAGCCTTTACAAGGTGACAAAGTCTTCTGCTGCCCTAGTGGACAAGAAAACATTCACACATGAGTCACTGTATTTCATGTTCTGCTATTAATGCTCTCTCAGGAAACACGATCCAGTAGCTGTCTGACTACGTCTGTCAAATGCTACACTATAACTGTTCACTACGGCTTTTGAGATCAATATCATACATAGGCGCATGAGTGGTTTTGGCTCATCAATAATTCCAGCTGTGGTTTGTCATGTTCTCCATCAATACCTTACACCATAACAAGACTACTACAGACAGTTCTAACAGGCCTAGCTGCATCCCGCAAATGTGAATCTGTGATTTCATGTTGGAAGCTGTAGTCCAGTTTGAAGGTTTCAATCTCTTCCTGGACAAGTCCATTAGATTCTAAACTATTCGAGAACTCTGAGAGGGAATATCGGTCTGACTCTAATTCTTTTTTGTGAGCTGCTTCTGTAAACCAGTGGATGAGTATAAAACCCCTCTCGGTCTGGTGCAGCTATGGGGCTGACAAATAGTACAGTGTGTCATGTTGGTTTCTCTCTTCTGGGAGTCACCTTCGATGTCCCAGTATTGTGGCAACAGCCTTCTTAGTAAGTGCATGAATATGTGAGTGAGTCAAGTAGTTCAAGTAATAACTTCCTGAAGCTCCAACAGCCTTGGACATTTACTGTGTGTGAAAGCTAGCTCTATGAAAATGGGTGCCAGGAGTATTTTAAATTTGCTGTGCTTGGATTACCCATTCTCTGCCTAAACATTAACACGTCCATGTTCTCTGTAGATGCATGTTTGGCTGGAGTAAATGTCGAAGCATTTGATGTCATTTGCAACATGAAGAATCATAACCATTTCATAGCTTCAATTCTAAAGCACTGCAATACAGACAGGTTTTTATTGATCGTCTATCATTAACTCTATAAGCTTTTGTTAGCTTTAACTCAAATGATCTTTAAATTTGTAGTTACCACAGTTGTAACCATGTTAGAACTTACACTCACAAGTCCCAGTCTTGTGACTTATTTAAATTAGGAAATTAGATTACTTGATTTGTTGAATCAATGTCCTATTGATGGGACAGCACACTAGCCCAACCAAGGCGAGTATCACAGGCCGAAGCTGAACTAAGGAGTCATCTGTCTACTGTAAGAGCAAAAAAAAAAAAAAAAAAATATTTCAAGTAAGAATTTGTTAAAAAATGCAACCCATGTGCCTAACCTATAGTACATTGTGAAATGTTGCACTTTGGGGAACATTTCTTTCGTTAACAATTAAGTTTACAATGAAACATGAGCACACTTTGAACTGATTATTCAGCTGCAGTTCTGTTATAACCAGGACAGTAAAAAGTGATCTTCAGTGATTAACTGAATAACTCGCTGTGTCTAATTCTATAGATTGTAATTCTGTAGAAAGGCGAGAGGCAGGTCGCCATTGGGTAATTGTGTCTGTGAGCGAGTAGGGTGAGAAAAAAGAGCGAAGCAGATGTAGGACTCCATACTGAAAAGTTCCTGGCAGCAGGGGATGAAGACAGAAGGGGAGGGGAGGAAAAAAGGGCAGACAGAGATAGAGGGAGGGAGGGCAGGACTAGGGGAAAAATAAGGGTAAGTGAGACAGTGAACACTAACCACAACCAGATGGGGAAGTAAAGGGGAGCGACAGTGGAAAGAAACCGAGGGGAGTGAAGGAGAGGAAAACTTTCACAGAGGAGGGAGGAAGAGGGGTGGGGCCGGTGAGGAGGAGGAGAGGGGAGGGCCAGTGAGGAATTTTTTCCTGTACCGACGAGGCTTTTTCTCCCCTCCTCGGAATGAGAGGGAGGCTTTATGTAATGGGTAGGATGCAATCACTGAGGCTGTTCAAGAGAAAGCCCCTGAGTAGTTCCTCCTAGACTAGTGAGGCTTTTTCATTGAACAACCACAGCTATGTTGCCTCAGAGAATGGCAAAAACAATGATCCAAACACCCCCAACATTTTTTTCGGTAGCTGTAGCGTAGATAGAGACAGGAGAATTTCTCACATTTACTTTGTAGCAATTCTGCATTTGCCTGTCATCTTCCCTTTCATCTGTCTGACGAGGCAGATGACGCAAGCTGTTTGCTCAAACAGGAGGAACTGACAGGACTAATGTGAACATGTTGCTGTTTGCAGAGTAAGAGAGGTGACAGTGACTAACTTCATGTGGGAGTGCAAACTTTTGACCGAGTCATATGATGAGCTGTGCGTCCTCTTTTAGTCCCGGTCACAAGTTGCTGCTGATCTGGGAGATGCTGGGCCGCACCACTTCATCGTAGCGTATTTCACACCAGTTTGATATTCTCACGTCCAGGTTACTGAGGGTCAGCACTGTACGACCTGTCCTGTGCTGTACGTGTGAGTGTATGAAACGGTGCTGTGACTGACTCGATACTGTAAAGCAGAGTTTGAGTGAAGCAAAGATGCCAAGTGGTCTGACTTCTCAGGTCCTGTACCAGAGAGCTGGGAGCTTGAGGGTTCTACACAGTCTCTTAGCTGTTCGTAGGACTGAGCGCTTCTGGACAGAGACCTCAGATGTTGTACCTGGAATCTGCTGGAATCTGCTTCCAGTCTGGGGGTCACAGCCTCTCACGCTCCTGTTTCCACTGGGACCACTTTGGACTTCACCTTCCACATCTGTTCCAGCTGTTCCTTCAGCCCCTGGTGCTTCTCCATCTTCTCATGCTCTTTCTTTCTGATGTTACTGTCAGCTGCCACATCCATCACAACAGCCCTCTTCTGTTCCTTCTCAACCACTACAATGTTTGGTTAGTCAGCCAGCAGCAGCTAGACAGTCTGGAACTTGAAGTCCCACAGGACTCTTCCATGTTCGATGTTGTGTTCCATTGGGACTTGGGGACTTCTAATCCATACTTCGCACAGATGTTCTTGTACACTATCTCAGCCACTTGGATATGCCTCTCAGTGTATTCTGTGCCAGCTCGTATCTTACATCCTCATTTTATGTGCTGAACTGTCTCAGGGGCATCTTTGCACAGCCTGCACCTTGGGTCCTGTCTGCTGTGGATCTGGTGCTCAGGTCCTCTTCCTGTGCTTGATGTCAGCCACATCTGCCAATGGTACATCCCATGGAGGCGCTACTGTGTCTTCCACAGTATTTTCTCTTCCTCCTCATCACTCTCCTTCTGCTGCTGCCTGAGGCTCTCTCTTAGCAGTTCATCTTCCTGATGTATTCATGGATGCTCCTTGTTTCATCCTGGATTGTGGCTCTGACAATCACTATTCTTCGCCCACCCTCCTTTCATTGCTCACAGAGTCTCAGAATGCTGACTTTGGGTGGAACCCTCCATGCATTGTGAGGAGTTTTTGTGTCCTGCCATCAGTGACATCTATCTCCTGCTGTGGAACAGCTTACTATTCCAGCTGTGTATTTGGTGACTGGCAGGGTGTACATGTTGGTGGCTTGGGTCTTACTCCTACCATTAAGCTGGCATCTCAGCAACTGTCTTACCCTCTGGAGGTATCTGGCTGTGGCTGACATCTGGCTTTAAGGGAAGTCCTACTACCAATCTCATCTTAACAATATAATACAGATGGTGTTTGATTTTGGCCCATGACCCCACATTAAGTTTCAGTTTTGGCCATTACATATCATACTGCAATCTCAATATTGACCAAAATAAGTGTGATTATGATTTTTGATGTAATCAAGCAGCCCTAAGTTGTACAGATTTTTGCCCAAATCACTTTAAAAATCTTCCTTAAGAGTCTGTAAGAGTGTGGAAATAGAACCACATCACATACTTTCAGTTGAGCAGACACAGCTCCATTAGCGGCGACGATTCTATGTTGCTATCACATAGCCCATTACTGTATGAAGTGTATATAATTAATCCATAAAAGATGTTTACCAAAATACATTTATACCAAAAAATAAAAATAAAGAAACAAAAATAAAAATAAAAATAAAAACAACTCCTATCAAACTCTTTAGGTATAGAAGCTTTCTAACTATTAATTAGGTCTTATAAAAGTCATCTTTTCGCTTTAACTTATTAATAATAAATACCAAATTCATCTTAATCGATTGGGCCTCAGGCTAAAGGTAATCCACTTACCCTGGTCCTTAATAGTTAATATGGATCTATCATTATATCACTTCACAGTCACTGCAGCACATCAAAGAAACATCACTGTCATACTGGATATAATAACATTAAAGGAAATGATATGTCAATACTGTTATCAGTGTATTTCTTTATGGTAGCTTTCATCAATGAAGTCTCTCCACTGAGGAATACAGTGTAGCAGGTAAACCTGCTTGAACTGTTTATTTCATGGCGTGTTCGGTTACAGTCAGCAAATAACATGCCAACATATATTGAATGGAAACTTGTACTCTGAAATTCTGGCCAATGCCAGACTTTGAGCAAAATTGGTCTATGAACCCAAATAAGAAGTAACAATAAGGAGAGCAGTTTCAGATACATACTGATGTAGAAGGTGCTGGGGGCATGGGCTCCATCGAACTCGAGCTCCAGCAGGTTGCTGGTCTTGGGGTCATGCCTCAACCACAGGGCCACACCCAGGATTACACCTCCTGCAAGCTGCAACATACAACACGTGTTCCTTCAGTACATTTCATCTTATTAAGAACACTGCACTACATTTTGCTGGTTACATTACACACAGTTCCACATTTTGGGATATAGGCTCATCCACTTTCTGACTGGAAGTTAGATAAGCTACTGCCAGCAGCTGGCTTTTTACAACATAAAACCTGAGTGACATTTAGGCTAAAAACAGCAGAGGTGGTATTTGATACAGCAAATGCAACACATTTAATGAATGAGGCAATGCCATGGCTTGTTGTTGAAGATTAGAAGCTGTCAGGATACGTCAGATCCAGCACAACAGATGCCAAAAATAACTTGTTGGGCCTTTATGGTAATTCATGCAACATCTAAGCAAAAGCAGACAGAGGTTAAAAAGAAATGGGCTTTTCAATTACAATTAGTTTAAGGATATGTAATCTGACATACCACACTACTGCTAAATTAAGTTAGTTTGAGGTTCAATATTCACCAGCTCAAACAGCCGTGTGGATAACATCAGTTATTCTCAAAACAGGGCTCCAGCTTGTCTCTCTGTGTTGTAGTTGTGCAGAATAAGTAGGACGCACAGGAAGAGAAAATGATGCAATGTGAACACTTTGTGTCGACATTTTGTGAAATACACTTCTTTCTGATAGGTATATGAGGTTAGAGAAGAACTGGAGGAGGTGGTTAGCTTAGCTTAGCATAAAGATAGCTAGCCTACTCTCACCAATGTTAAAATGCCCGCCCGCCAACACCTCTAAGGCTCACATTTGAGCTCACATAATGAAAACAGAATGTTTATCTGCTATCCGTGCATAAACGTGACGTAAAGACAACTTGATGTTTTAGGGAGGGTTAAGTGCTTTAACTACTTCCTCCTCAGCCGGCAGCAGAGATGTTCCACATAAATAGTGGGGGGATAAACTGTTGGTTCATTTTTACATTTCTGTTTATGTACAAATCAAAGAAACTTTTTGAAAAGCTTTAAAAGTGCTGCTACGCACATTTAAACTTCGGGTTGAGCCAGGCTAGCTGTTCCCAAGATAATCGGCCTCTAGCTCCAGCTCTAACATTAAAGTAGCTTTTCATCTAACCCTGTCAATAAGTGTATTTCCCAAAATGCTGAGCTATTAGTTGAAGTCAAATTATTCCAAGGCAGCTAGCCTGGCTCTCTACATGACCCCCCATTAAACAGCAAACTGACTGACTGACTGACTGACTTGACATCCCAAATCTGAGAGAACCTTTGTTCAGTTTTTCCTTCTACTTCCTCCACTAACCAATTTCCTGGGGGAAACTCTAAACATACTGAGTACTTTTCTCACTGAAATGCATTGTTCTTTGAGGTGGTTTACATTGACTTAAGCCTTCCTGAGCCTGTTTGTTTGGCCCAGTACAAAGAAATTCTAAATATAACAAGAGTTAGCATATACCTCAGCGGGCACACAGGAACAAGCACCACCACACATGGCAGCAGTGAAATAAACCACTGATGGACACAACAGACACCTTCCGCTCCCCATGGGGTTGGACATTTTAGAGATGTCATACTGAATTCAAACGTGGCCAAAGAATATATCTGCACTAACTTGGTCGCTAACAGCTAAATTAGCTCATGTGAATAGTTTTTAACCAGCAGGCTCAGCCGCCCCTTCTCCCTCCTTATCCTCCTTCTCCTTTAGTGAGGTCCATTCCAGAGCTGAGGCCAGCTGCTGCCTAGCAACCAGATCAACACCATAACTGGCAAGACTGCCGAAGTTCAACACACACACACACACACACACACACTGACAACAACACCACAGAACGACTTGCTGACTATAAGTGAACTCCTCCTCCTCCTCCTTACCACGTGAATTACGATTGAGACGAGTCACTGAAACGCAAGAAGCTTAAACCTGATTAAAAGAGATTTGAGAGGCTTTAGTTGACACCATTTGTATAAATGATGAGCCAAGACTGAACCCCGACAGAATATAGTTGAAATCCATGATTTTTTAACTTTGTCTGAGAGGTGACCGAGGCTGGAGCAGCACAGCTGCAACTAGCAGGAGCTGAGCCTTGTTTAGCTACAGCCTCAGGGACACGGGTGTGACTCACAAACAGAGCCAGTGGTTTCTATGGGAAAGTAATACATTTGTTAATCACAAATCCATAAGACATGCTTTGAGCCATAATTATAGTATCTGGGATGTTTGAGTCAGAGGGACTGGCAGCTTTTAGGAAAGGATCTACCACAGATCTTGAACTATTTCTGAGAAGCCACAGAGATCAAAATTTGAAGTAGAGCAGCGCCTGATGATTTTTACACGCTGCAGAAAACACAGACTAACCGAAAAACACAGAATATCCCAGAAATTTCCAAAACATGGATACACATAATAAATATCAGGGTTTTATCAGGGTTATCCCTAAAATCAGTAATGTTTTTTCACAGTGCCTAAGATGAATGAACAGATAAAAAAAAACCATGCTGCTGTGTTTTGTTGCCACACACACACACACACACACACACACACACACACACACACACACAGAATGGAAGAGGTCCTCAGAGAGAGAGAGGGAGGCAGTGTGCTGCAAGAGCTCATCGCTTCAACAAACTCTCAGAAGTGCAAGACATCAGCAGATGCAAGACGCGTGTCAGATATTCTGTTGGAAAAAATGAAAAGGCGTTCGAACGCTCGTTTCTAGACAAAAACTCAACTGGTCGTCAAGCAAGTTCAACACTGATTGAGCTGAATGAGAAAAGTCAGATGTATTATGCTGCCAGAACTGAATGAAAGGACACAGGCCATGTGTGTGTGCTGTGATTCACCTGTCTCTCTGCTCATTCTGCAGGTGGTTGTTAGAGTAACGTGGTAGATCTGAGGGCGGCTCTGTGTGATTGGCTGCCTCTGCTGCCTCCCCCTCCCACCACCCATGTGGTTATGTTTTCTTAGGTGGCCTTGCTGTGTGTTGCGTTGGCACTTTACACACACTCATCACTCATGTACACTTCAGGTGCAGAAACACAGAATCCGGCGAGGATGCATCCGAAGGCAGCGGACCACTGAATTTTCAGGCCGGGGGGTGACGTAGTGCGAGTTGGGCGGTGCTTAGCTTTAGCTTGTCCGTTATAACATGGACACAAACTTTCTCATATTATAGTAAAACAGTGACTAAAATATGTTTCTGAAAACATTTTAGGTGATAAATAGACAATGCAGTGGCAGAATCTTGAACCATATTTTATCAGCGTGGCCTATTTTGATGGACGGACTCATTTGGATAAAGGACGAGTCATTATTATGTAAATTCAGAAACGGTGAGTCACTCAACTCGCCATCTTGTATCCATCAAACCTGACCACTTTGGTGCATTAGTTGGTAGAATTAATAAGTATTAATGCAAAGGATTTATCTTAACCAGCAGACCTAATACAATATAAACTCGCATGCAGTTTGGACTTCACTATAGCTGGGGGGAATATGAAAGTTCATGCCTGCGATCTGTCTGCTGAGAAGCAATATTTGACTTCATCGTATAAAAAAAACAAAATTCACTGAAGAAAGTAATTTGGCGTTTTCAAAGCTATCCCACTAAACTGAGATGGGTTCCATGCAGAGGTTCTGTTGGGCAAAAACTGGAGCCAGTTTGTGCCTGAAGTGATTAATCAGGACAGCAATTTTTGAAACTGGTCCAGTGTTGAGTGAGAGTGCAGCAACTGGCAGACGATTCACTGAGGTTTTAACCGTCACTTTCAATATATGTCAACAGCAGTATGCTAACGTTAGCCTCAAGGGCACCATTCACCATTCATGTTCACTGTTGCTTGGCAAAACTGTCAGCTGATGATGTGTCTTGGAAGACATGTTTTTCGGCAGTCATGTTCTTGCCACATATTGGCACGCCTGTCCTCCACCTCAGCTGTCCAGTAGCTTGTTTTGGGTTAGTGCTGCCATTTCAAGCGTCCTCTCATCCACTTCTCAAAGATTTGCCCCTCTCATTGGCGACTGTGGCCCTGCTCAGAAAGCAGTGATATTTTGATATTACTAAGGCGGCCCTGTTGAGTGTGCAAGCACTTTGAGGTTTAAGACTGGATCTGTAAACCCTTCACATCGCCAGATAATCTGGCCGAACACCAATAGTGACCAAGGTCCCACACCAGACTTCTACTGTGCTGGTTTGTTGGGAGGTGATAAATCAGCAGAAAACACCAGTAGTCTGATCCCTGCTTAAAGCAGCCATCAGATGTGGATGACACTGGAAGTAGATGTTGATCTGGCCATTTACTTGGCGATGATAACACGTCTAATAAACTTTTGTTCTCTGTGGAACTTATGGAGGCTGATGACTGTACAGCCTGCAGTCATGCAAGGACATACATGAGCGACTTGCATGGAGGCCCCACACACGAATTGAAGGTAACCACTGTGTACCTGAGGTAATTAAATGACAGTTAATTTTATATATGACAGCTTTATTCATAAATTATGAGCACGTTCAGGTTGTTGGTTATAGTATTCCATTATTAATGCATTAGACTGAAGATAACTGCTGCTCTGCCAAATGCATGCAGTCTCGATTTTGCTACCAAGCAGGGTCATTAGAATTTGGCAAAACCTTTGTGGACCTGGGGAAGAGCTGATTTCACAGCAGGGCTCTACAAACTCCGACTGATGCTGAGGGCGGTGGAGATGTTGGCCGATTAATGCTGCAAACTGTCATTGTTATATTCGCCTTTCAAAAACCCACTGTCAATCGACCTCTGATTGGCCCATTTAATAAAAAAAAACAAGAACAGAACAACGACCTATTCAAAACAAAGCAAAAAAAAGAAACAGACCCAAATAATCACATAATCGAAACTGAAACAAGTGGACATGCCACAATTACGAAATACACCAGAACTTTTGGCCTCAGATGCCTGAGACATTATATAACCATTTGTTCCTCATTCGGCCACTGTTTTCACACATTCCACACCAAGAAAAATGTCCAAGCGTTGGGCCAGCATCATCGTGTTTACTACAGCCTACTGTCACCACAGACCAACCGGTACCGACTGGTGTAGGCGTGTCAAGGTCTGTTGAGCAAAACCTACAACTTCATAAAAACATTAATCAAGTTTAAATGTGTTGTAAGACAAAGTTAAAGCAGTTTTGACCCAGTGCTCATAATAAATGACTTACAAGATGGAAGTGCAACACATACATGAGGGTGAAATTCTAAAACTGCTTCAAATATCATCTGGTGTGAGATCAGCACAGCCCAAGTTTGTCTGTCTATTTCTGCCTGTTGCCCAGAGTACAGGGGGTTGTAGAATGCCGGGCATGCTGGGGGGAAGGGTAGCAGGGGATGGGGGTGTTGTCTGCAGTTCCCATAAGACTCTTATACCACCACAGACACCCCCCCCAAAAAACCCTGTAGCCTCTTAACCCTCTCAGTGTCCAGTGTGATTTATGGAAACAGGAGGTCTCCTTTTTAAAGAGCCAGTCTTCTCCGCCTGCTGCTCCATGATGGACCACTGCAGTCAAAGCCAGACGGACTGAACTTGTCTGATTTGACAGATCCTTTCACAGAGCTCTTCAGAGCAGCCAATAAAACTAAAAGGACTAAAGTTGAATATGTGTAATAAGGAAAAAAGGGGCTGGGGGGATGCTGTAATGGAACAATCACATTAAAGTTACTTTTCAGGAATATTACTAACACTTACCTTCCAAAATATATGCACATATTGTACGTATGTGAAAAGAGCCGAAAAGCTAATTACAACAATGGAGCCTTTTCAACGTGACGCTGTTAATTTTATGGCCCTGATCCAAGTGCTTTAACACTGGGTACCTACTGATACAGAGTTTGAAATGAAACTGATTAGAAGCTGATACTGAAACTGATTAGAGCTGCAATGATTAGCAAATTCATCAATTAGTGAAGAAAAATAATCTGCAACTGGTTTTTTTAAAACTGATTAATTGTTTCAGTCATATTTCATTACACATTTTGTGTCAAATGTTTGCTGGTTCCAGTTTCTCAAATGTAATGTAATCAAATCTTTGTCATTTATGACAGTAAATGAAGGGTCTTTGGGTTTAGGACCATTGGTTGGACAAAAGAAGCTATTTGAAGATGTTGCTTTGGGCTCTGGGAAATTGTGATGAGTAATTTCCACATTTTTTTGGACATTTTATAGACTTCATGATTCATTGATGAATCATGAAAATATTCATCAGATAGTGAAAATAAACCCTCACTTATATTTACCTAAATGTTGATTAAACATGAATCTGGCACATTGCAGCCCTCATAATATGACGTCTTTGTGGGGTTTTTCTCTCACAAAAGATGAGACACCAGCTTGCAGAAAGCACTGTGACCAGACAAGTTTAATTTTGGCAAGTCACCATGTTACTCACAGAATCAGCATTAATTAGCAATGGCTGATTTGACCCGCTGAAGGCGATGTTTGGTTTTGTCTCTGACAAAGTGACAGTTAGTACTGGCTAAAGATGAGGCGCTGCTAGCCTACATTGCTGTTTTGTACGATGCTTTTTTTTCTCATGATTATTTAAGCCTCAGTTCCTTGTTCTGGTAAAGGAGAACCATGCTGGAGCAGGTGGACGAAACACAGTAAAGAAAGGCTTGGATTGTGATTAGCTTTATTTGAACTAATAATAATAATCTGTTAAAATATGCCCAGATCAGCCCCTATACTGATCCTGAGGATCAGTGTGGGACATCTCTAGAACACCGTCCAATGAAAACAGCAATCTGAAAACACAATTTTCAAACAGCTTCTTAGAGCTTCATGAACACACTGTTTTCACAATTTTGGCTATTTCACCACAGAGACTTCCAGATGTGTTTTTGCCTGTGCTTTCCCAACTGGTTTGAAATGGGCATGGCTCAGCAGACAAAACCAAGATGGCAACCCATGGCAAGAAACATCAAGGATCAAGGAAAAATGACCAAATCAGCAAAATCTGAGCAAGTCAACAAAATCAGGCAGGTAAAATGCTCCGTGGGTTATGAAGCCATGCAGACTACGGAACAAATTTGCAGCCAACGTGATGCAGCCATGCCCTTTAAAATCAAGTTTGTTTGCGCAACGTCAATGTACGTCCACTAAAAGCTGTTATTGTCACTGACAGGCTCAGATTGTTGTCTCTGACAACATTACGGAAAGAATCCATACAGAGACAGACCTTTGTTAAAGAGTAAGATCTTTATTGTTGAACCAGAAACAGACGCCATATGGCTCTCAACAAAGCCTCCAGACTCCATTTACACAAAACATTTTAGCATCGTAAAACATTCAAACTTGGCAGAAACACAGTACAACTCACCCAAACCATCTTGGTTTGTCCTTCCAACAATCACCTCCAACTCTGGTTTGGTCAACATAAACCCTTAATTCGCCAAATTGGGAGAGGAGAGAGGGCGGACATCAGAGAAACAGCGTGTAGAGCCAGAGCAAACGTAAAGGGATATGTCAGATTTTTCCACAAACGAAAAAAAAAAAAACGAAGATAAAGCTAATTACCAGATAATGGAAACTCTGGTTGTGTGACTCCTGTCCATCATGCGGTGCATTCAGTGCAGTGGCCCCAGGCCCCTCGAAAACAGCCGCCACCAGTTCATACAACGCTGACTGGCTGCTTGGCTGTTGACTCTTCTCACAGTGAAATCCAAACCGGGGTCATCGAGGCACAGATTAAAAGGCAGACTAAGATAAACTCGGAACTTGACATCCAGAGACACAAGCTTTTAAAAGGGCGTTAAAACTAAAAACTGACAGTAACAGGTCACATGATAGGACATGATGAATCAGAGGAGGACACTGTGCAGACTAAAACGCAGTCCTGGAGTTTTCAGTCGCAGGTCACATGCACAGACATTTTACAAAACAAACATTGTCCTCCGTGTTTCAGCATCTCCTCCAAAAGCAAATGGGGTTTTAGGTCACTACAAGAAAGATTTATTGTGTGTCTGTGAGTAAGTATAAAGGGGAGAGAAATGACGATGTTGTCATTTCAATTCACGCGTGCCCACTGTTGCTTGATGTAGTGAGCAGATGTCAAAAACTACAACAATGGTGGACTGCCGGTTCATTCACATTTGGTTAGCGCTGCTAGACTATGTGCCGGAAAGGCATTAAATAACTACAGACAAATAAATAATTAGCTTATGTTATTTGTGTTTTTAAATGACTACCCCTAAAGGAAAATAATATCACTACAAACGCTGAGAATGTTCTTCTCTGGTATTTGATAGTTGACGTAGAGCTTATTGCCACCTACTGGCCCGGCAGACTTGTTTGAGTGTTGCATTCTGTGTGAGTGTGAAAACATGTAGTGTGGATGATTCGTGTAAACGTAGCTAAAGGTCTGCGTTTTAAAAAGGAAACTTCTTCGAGTGGACTTAGCCTGAATTCTGGCTTACGCTTGTTTTCTTCTCTGTTTTCCACCAGTTCTTCCTCAGCTCCGCACCAAATAAAGGCCCACTTTTTGATTTAGGCTAGAAATGGCGCATTTTCAAGAACCAAGAAAGAAAAATACCAAAGTCAGTGGGAGAACAGCGCAAGAGCTTCCAGAGAACAAACTATGCAGCAGCTCTTGCACAAGGAGAGTAAAAACTAAACACCCATAAATGTTTCCATGATCCATCACCCAACACTGGGCCTTGACTCACCAAATGGAAACCACCATGGGTCCCCCCTCCACACACACACACACACACACAAACTGGGCGGAGGATGTAATCCAAACAAAGCCATTATCCAAGCCCCAGCGAGCCAGTCTCCAATGCCGCCGACAGCTCGGACTTCTCGGCACACTTCACGTCGTTCGCTTCTGTCAGTGACCTCCAACTTTCCCACACAGTTCAACCGTGTGGTTTAAGTCCCGATAAACTAAACCATCGAGTGGGCTCGGCACTGTGCGGCTAAAGGCGCCCTTTTCTCCTTTTCTGCTGCCTACACACCTGAGGTGACTCCGGCATGTTGCTTTGCTGTGGAAAACTCGAATAATTGCCTGGCGCGTGAATGTGTGCTGTAGTTACGTAAATGAACGTTAAGCACACGCGCCTTTCCATCAACCGATCTGGTTAACGTTCCCCTGAATCCGCCACTGCCTCATCACCCCTAGTGGCGAAATAGCTGACACACGGTTATTACGAAAGTAGGACATTAACATTAAAAGCAGCAAATGTGAGATGTATGGTGGATGTGGCGGGCTGAGGCAGCAGCGCTCATTCATCACGGGATGGCTGAACAAAACAAATCCAAGCAGCGACCGACACAGAGGAGGCGGCACCACGCACCGAAGTGAACACAGCGTGGAACAAACAGGGCTCCTTACCCAGAAGATGAAGTTGAAGAAGAAGAGCATGTACTTGATGCATTTGGTGCAGCCTTCGACTCCCATGGTGATCTGTCAGACGGATGTGTTCGGCGCAGAGTTCAGAGGACGAGCCAGCGACAGCGGCGAGTAACGGACTGAGCCTCGACTCAACGGGGAATCCTGACTTCAGCTCGGAGACTGAGGCAACACCCAACTCCTCCTCCCTCCCTCCTCCCTCATGGTGAGAGCACGCCATCAATAATCCGGGGCCAGCAACACGGCGGACTTCCTGTGTGCGCCTTCAACATAAAACACTGTGTGTAGAGGCCTGCAGCGGGCCAGCCGCTGCTGTACATTGTTCTTGAATCTGCAGCTATTAAGCAGAGATAAATGATTTTTTCGGCACTTCATCATCACTATTTTAAACACAATAAGTAAAGACAATGAACGACTTTGTGCTTTGTAACACAAAATTGCCAGAACACCCTCGTTTCACTGCCAGCATGATGGTTTAATAAGACAGGCAAGGGAAAAGTGGCCTGGGAGCAGAAGAATGGAGGGCTGGACTCGGATGGAGGAGGAGACCTCAGGTGGATTACCCAGAAGCTGGAGAGCTGGTGAACAATGAACTTCCAGTGGATGGCCTGCTGGAGAAGCAGAGTTGCTTGGGAGGGTGTCAGATGGTCATTGTTGCTCCAAAGGGCAGCCAGGAGGCACACAGATGGGTGACCAGGGAACAGAGTCAAAGGATGGAGCAGGTCTGGATGAATTCATGGATGCTGGTGACGCAATGCACAAGTGAGCCCAGCAGTAAAGGTGGGTCGTCTGTGAGGGCAAGGCAGGTGGTCAGCGGTGAAGACAGTCAGAAACTCTGTGGAGACCATGTAGGAGGCTGAATGTGAAGGTGGAAACCCTCCAAAGGAAGCCAGGACAGACAGCCAGGAATCAGGGTTTGCTGCAGTTCAGCCAGAACTGGGGACAACTGCATCACAAGAACCAGTGACTCTTACAGCTCAACAGGCAGCAAAAGAGCAGGTGAAGCTGGACCACAAATAGGGAACCAGAAGCTGGTAATGGCCAGATCGCTGATAGGGAACCAGGAGCAGGTGTCGAAAGTACCAGTAGCAGATCTGCCACGTTGCTGGGCAGCAGGAACTGAACAGCATTTGGCAGCAGTGAAGACGATGAGCTGGGCCACACTGAGGACAAGAATCTGGACAACTAAGAGGCACGACATAAGCAGGAGGCACGCTCCCATCTGGAGAGTTTCCCAGAAGGTGGCGTCGGAGCAGGATCAGGAAGGAACTGGCTGGTTCCATGCTCACTGTTTCTCATCTGGCTGGAAGCTAGCAGTCTGGAGGCTGTGTGACTCTAGCACAAAGTCCAGCTGACTCAGGAACTGGAGCTGGTTAGTGGCTAGCAGGCTGGTGGCTAGCTGGCAGGAGGTTAGCAGACTGGTTAGCACGCTCCATGTTAATTCCAGCAGGAGAGCCACTGCAGAAATCCAGAATGGTCAGCATGATCTTTTTAAGATTATTAGTTCCAAGATCATGGTTCAACCATGCCTGAAACTTAGAATGATAGTTGATAGTAGTTGAATAGTAGTTGAATTGATAGTTCTTTCAAAGGAGGTGAGAGTCCTCAGCTTGTCCTTCATGTCCATGGTGCTGTTAATGCAAACATAGATGTCTTGTCGGATCATTCTCTTGCATCCACGTTTCCCTCACTAGTGTTTTTTTCCTTGTGCTGTAGTCCCTCCCACACGGATGTATGAAGAAACCATGTGAAGAGAGATGAAACATGTAAATATGGTTTTAGAGAAATGAGACCTCCTTTCCTCTGAAGCATCACATGAAGCGACATCTGATGATAGCTGCAGCAGATCACAGCTGGTTCAGCTGTCAGTGGGTTTTAACAGCTGTAGAAACTTTTGATGAATTTGCATCTGCACACATGAGCACTGTGCTAAGAGTAGTAAAGGCACACAGTTATAAATTACAACTTCTGCATTCCAGAAAATTTCTGTCTCACATTTACAGATGCATGTTCAGGGTAAATTCCTCCATTGTAATACAGACTAAGAGACGGACAACAATTTCAACAGCATTTCTTTACATTTTTTTATATCAAGCAACAGCAAAAATCACAAATTCTGTATGAGATCTTATATACAATTCATTTAATGACAGACAAACTACAGCTTGTGGAAGACACAGAATCAGAGAAATGCAGGCCATGCCCTAACAACCCATCAGACAACTTCTATTGTTTTAGCACTGCACATCCATCTAGTTTTTGTTGGCTGGGGATCATTAAACAGCTCTCCTACATTCTAGATCTCAGCATTTCAACACCCTGTTAACAAATTTTAGCATATCCTGATAAAGTCACCTTATTACACTGGAAAGACCAAAGTAATATTACCCTTGAACAGTGACTCAGTTTACTGTCTACCAGTTGGCTCATTTCCTTCCTGGTTTAGGATTTGACTTCTAAATTATTTCCATTGTGATGACACAAGCTGCATGGTTGAGTAGGACTCAGATGTGTGGTGTATCAGGGTAAAAAATGATCTGATGGCCCAGAGAGAAGCCCATCACATCACATATGGAAATCCACAGGCTTACTGGCTGTGAACAAAACTATGACTTAGTCTTAGCTATTTCAGTTTCACTTTTTAAATGAGTTTTACTTTCTGTACTTCAGGACTTCATTCGATTTTCAGTTTAGTTTTCTGAATTACAGTCCATTTTTTGTGATTTACTTAAAATTTCTTCTCCTGCCTTGTGAGGAAAATCATGGAACATAATTAGTGCATATTGGTGCTTGGTACATTTATTTGCACTAATGGCTTTGAAGTGATCCCCGTAGACCACAAGGGGCAGTGTTATTAAACAGCTACTAAGAAGAAATGCATATTATCTACTATTCTACATTAATTTTGCTAAAAGAATTGAGTATTAAATGAGGTAACATCTTCCTGTCAGCTTGATGATAACAAGCTTTGTCTGTCTTACCTCAATAAAGACATTTAGACATGTAAACTGGTGAGTGGTGAAGGGAAAACCAGATCATGTATGTCACATCAATTAACCACCATCATTTTAAAAGAATGGTACACTCTTGCTTGACAAATGGTAATTTTTTTATTGCGGTCCCCATTAGCTTCCCCAGAGTGGTCGCTAATCTACAAAACAAGAACAATAGTCACATAGTATCAACAAAAAAGCACGATAAAAGCCAAATACAAAAATCAGAAAACAAGTAACTTCACACAAGAAACTACAACCTGTAGCAACCTACAGTGAAACTAAATTGCCCCATTGTCACATGGCATCAAAAAAGAAACAAAAACAGAAAGAAAGAAACAAAAACAATCTGATCTATTTTTAACGTGTCTGATGTCAGAGAGCATATTCCAGGCAGAAGAGCCTCTATAAAGGACAGGTCTCACCCTGCAGTGTGTTCATGGAGTTGGTGCTACCAGATGACCAGCACCCACTTGACGTGCCATATGACAAAACCAGTGTGTGCTGGCCTATCACTAAAGAAGTGTGGTGTACCATTCCCCCCGACAGTCTGCATGAATAACAGAGGATTTGATTCCCCCACAGACAGCCAAGACACTACTTTATGCATATCACACACATTGGAATGACAATGTAATCAATATAATCAATCAGGCCAAGACACCAGGTTAACTAATTTAACAGACAGTAAATCTGGTTTTAGTGACCTGCTCAAGTTGTCTCCCATCTAGAGACAATCTTGACCCAATCTGATCCAATCTTAAGCACATTTCACACATGAAAGGACTGGACCAAGCTGTACAAATGTTATCATTTCTATTTTGAGACTCTGTTCTGTTTTTCTGTAGTTACACATTTTTAAAAGTGTGTGTTGTGTTGATATGCTCCATTTGATATAAACTCTCATACATCAAAACTGATTTAAGCTACTGTTACCAGATTCAGTGGAGATCTTCAAATGTTATCTCTGAGCTTGTTTACATCTAATAATCGATAGCACTTTCATTTATTTTTTCAACTACGATGACATGATCTATGGTTGTGTGTCAGTCATGAGGTGAAATCTGGTTTTGACTGATCAAAGTGGACAGGATTCATAACCTAGTAAGAAAAGTCTTCGTGCTAAAAGACTTCAAAAACTATCAAACAACCAGCAGGTCATAGAGGCTTCAGTCTTTTTTGCATACAGTTTGCATAAACAATTAACTTCAAGTCCATTTGTTTCTATCCACCATATCACTGTAAACTGGCAGCATTCATATTCAAATTATGGCAACAAAGTTTGAACTTTATCATACAGTTATTAAAATTCAGTCACATTAATTAACATAAATAACGACAATGCTGAGTTACTCATGCAGCCAAGATATTACTACTGCACATGTAATATGACTTACAGTCACGTGACAGGAGAAATCAATCACTGTCACACGACTTTTATGATTGTTCCCAGGCTACAGCATACAGCCCAGCTCTAAGCTTTTGGTGGTAAGGCCACCCAACATGATCTAGTCTCAGGCCACGTGTCATGATGCATGACACAGGACTAGTGCTCACTGCCGCTGCAGACTAAACCAATGCTTGCATTGTTGTGATGAGCACCTTTGTGAAGTGGGCAGCAGCAGCAGCAGCAGTAGGGGTCACCACACTCTGGAGGTGGTCTTGGTTGAAAAGACCTTGTGAACTTAAAGGCCTGACATAACCATGGTGCACCAGCACAGGAGTTTTCCCTTACTTTCCCTGATTTGACCTTTTCTTAGAACAAGGTGGGCATGTACTCTCCCTTTTTGTGCAGTGACATTTCTGACCAAAAAAAAATTATTTTACAGTTTGTAGATTTGCTTGCAGAGTTTTTGTGCTGCTTTTCAACTTGTATGTTTGACACGTAAATGTAATGCGCTGTTGATCAATTCCAAACTAACTGCCTGAGGAAACAGAGAAGCTGAGACTCCAAAATAGAGGATGCAATCATATTAGCTGTATCCCATCATTTATTTTGTATAGAAGTAATAGAGTTTTCCTTTTTCTTTGCATGACCTGGAAGTATGTCCCATCTTTATCAAGTTTTGTGAGGACATGAAAATGAATTTGGCTTTGTCACTTTCTGTGGTGACTGGGTACCTGTGCCACATAGAATGGATGGGAGAACTGGGAGATTCCTATGTTTACAACATCACAGGATAACTAAAGACAGTTTGGTGGTGTGAGTATTAATAATTCAATCATTTGCACTGACATTTGATATGGGACTGTATCCATTTAACCCACTGGAGATGATTTGGATTTCAGGTACTTCTGTATTAAGCTCCAAGTTAAATATACTGGTTCTTTCAGAAAATCTGGAGTTTACGGTCATGATTGCTGTAATTATGTGGATTGGTGACTTCAGTAAACTCTCAGCACAGCTCCATCCAAATCATGTCCCAACTTTCTTGCCACATCAAGCGTGAGGCCAAGTGCCCTCTGCAGCTGTACACAGCACCGACAGACCTGTCACATAACGGAGACACTATGTACTATATGATTACAACTCAACAGCTAAGCCTAACCACCATCTTTATTCAGGTCAGTATTCTTATTTGCCTGAAACCTTCCCCACTGCCAATCCCCATCCAACCTCACACATTCCCACCCTTTTGTACCCCGGCTATCCAACCAACTAATCCTCACCCAAACCTTTCCAACTCCGGCTCGCCTCTACTGACCCTCCTGACAGCCCCCTCAGTCTCTCTGGCATTGAGTCGGTTCAGGGCGTCTTCTACAATGTCCAGCTCATGCCGGATGTCTTTCACCATGTTATTGATACTGCTGGTGTCCTTCAGGATGTCCACACTCTGGGTGTAAGGGTTGTAGTGTACTGTGAATGGACGCTGAATGTTCTTGGCAAACTCCCTGCGGACACAGCAAAGTCATTAATATCGATAAATACATAGTATCAACACACTAAAACAACAACACTGAGTTACCTCCTAGCATAAAAACTAAAAGTGGGGGAAACAGCTGGCATAACCCAATGTTCAAAAATACACCTACAAACCCATTGAAAGGTCATTTTTAATCTGTACTAACTACAAACTAATGTCCCCCTGCTTCCAGTAGTTATACTGAGATACGATGATAACCTCCTCTTTATTGCTCTATACTTTATGCATGGACACGAGAGTAATATCGATCCTCTCATGCATCTCTTACAAAGAAAGCAAGTGATATCTCCCAACGAAGATGCTGTAAAAACTTGATAGAGAATGGATTATAGCTCTGTAATTAAGGAAGGACTGCACTTACCGAGGAAGATTCCACTGACCTGATTTTGTTCTTGGCTTCTTCAAAACTCTCGGAAACAAAGTAAACTTCTTGGAATGTAGTTATTTTGCAGTCCTGATTACAGGTCACCATGGGGTCAAATGGAAGGATATTGGCCTTGCCGGACAAAGCATGCTAACAGAAGAAAGAGACAGAATGTGGTGAGATTTACATTTGAGTCATTAGACACATTTAAGTTGTGAGAGAATGCCTGTGTTCATCTTGGTCAAGTAATATGTTTTTGGCCCACTGCATGTGAATACTATAACTGGGCCACAGTAACCTGGATTAGCACACACAGACACAGAAAGGAAAAATGCGAGGAGTTTTGTTTTTCCAAGAAAAACCCTCATAAGTGGTGGTAAAGATAGCTAAGATTTTCCTCTTAACACAGCAGTAACCCAGTCAGAATGGGTTCATTCATTGAAATCAGGATCATCAGAATGTACAAATACTTATATTTACAGTCAGTGGTTTGGTTGCAGGACAGCAACTATAATATAACAAGAAAATGCTTCTCAGGCCAGGAGTTACAGTATGATCCCTAATCTGATGCCATTTATAAATGGCCGCATTTTCATCAAACTTTGTTGAAATTTTTGAATTTTTTTAAGCATGGTTAAGAAAACCTCAGTTTTTCTCATATGGAAACACAGACTGTAAGCAAGAAGTGCAGCAGATTTGCACTGTATGAAACAGACAGAGGGTCATACGTCACCTTGAGCTCACTGATGGAGGACAGGAGTCCAGCTCCATAGGCCTTTAGCCCGCCATCCTGCTTACATAGACCAAACTCCACTGTGAAGAAATAGCACTAGAACAAAACAGGTTGCAACTATGAAATCATCCCATTCATACACAGCGTGAGAATGTAAGTAATAGATGTCACTGCAGAAGTTGTGTATGTGTTTGTGCATGTGGTAGAAATGTTCCAAAATATAAATATATAATCGACTAATATCCTTGTTTGTCGGATCTCAAGTTATTATTAACACTTGAAATACTATCACTGTGCCTTGTTGATTTAAGATTGGGTATGGTGCTACACTGCCTTAATTAATCATAAATGCAAAGCACTTTCCATGGCAATACTGACGATGCATGCTGAAACCCTAAAGGCCTGGTCACACCAGGATTTAAAGTGGTAACATTCTGTGCCAAAATCACTTCTGTCCAATGGAGAAAAGCAATCAGTAGATTCATTTGTGGGGCAAATTACATCCAGAAAAAATGAACACAAATCTGTGCCGTTGACCAATAACAAGCCGTCTTGCAATATGACAGCTGCTAAAGAGTATAAAGGATATCTGGTCGATGTTCATGTAGAAGACTCATGACAAAAAATTATATCCACCTTTTTAGTTTTAGTCTGTGTGTGTGTGTGTGTGTGTGTGTGTGTGTGTGTGTGTGTGTGTGTGTGTGTGCATTTTCTCACTGTGGCCAGTTTCTGTACAGCATCATCTGAAGCTCCCAGTGATGCTAAACCAATCTCTTGTGAGAACTGGGCAAAGCTGGGCTCAGCAAGCAGAGGGACGTGACCCAGCAGCTCATGACATGTGTCTCTGCATCAAACACACCCACACCCACACACACACACACACACACACACACACACACATTTGAAAAGGTAAACACAGCTATTGCTTCATAAAAGAATTCATAATCAAAGTCTGGTATGATTTTGGAAGTCCTAAGCGAAAGTGCTGCGTTCTTGTGTGTGTGTGTGTGTGTGTGTGTGTGTGTGTGTGTGTGTGTGTGCGTGCGTGTGCTTGTCTACTCACGGTTCAGGTGTATACAAAGGCTCGGAGCTGTGGCGGACATACTGAGTGCAGTGGAATACTCTGAAGGCCAGGCCTGCTAGAAAGTCTCTGGGCGAAAGGTACCCTGCTACCGGCCGAATGATGAAGCCTGAGCGCTCTAGACACACACACAAACACACACACACACACACACACACACACACACACACACACTTTTAAGATTTTTTGGAAAAAAAAAACAACTATAAGCCACTTCACACACAATCAACATGAGTCTGTCTTCTGAGGGAGAAGCTGAAGATTTTGTGGCGCTGACATCTTGTCAGTGACAAACTGCTGAAGAGGGACTTCAGCTTTGGTTTGAGCGCTCAGTCATGGTATTTGCTGTTTCACACATCAGATTATTTACTCAGACACTCAACATTAGCAAAGGTGGCTTAGGTTTGAACAGTTACCCTTGAGGAAGTGTGAGACGTCCTCCAGCTGGGGGATGTTGTCTTCACTGTAGTTACAGTATTTGGTCAGCAGAGGGAGGTTCTTCAGATACTCTCTGCAGGCATGGCTGTGGTACAGCTTGTTGAGTTCCCTGTACATCATGCCCCACGTACACACCTCCTCTGTTGTGAAGTCTATACGAAGAATAGGATCGCCGCTGACCAATAGGAAGAGGGAGAAACACCAGGACAATTAAATCAAATAGAAGATGAAAAAGATGAGTTCAACACACACATACACACACACACACACACACACACGCACACACACACACACACACACACACACACACACACAAACAACGAAAATAGGCAGTTTATACACAGTTAGACTTCCTTGTACAAAAACAAATGGACTGCAACTTTAAAATAATACAATAATATATAAGAAAATAACTCTAAAATACATCTTCATCCTTTAAATGTAGTTTACAGACTGGTCAATCAGGGCTTTAGCCATGGCAAATTTGGGGACCGTGGGGGGACTTTTTTTTAGAACTATAGAAAACTTAAATTGATCTCCCTGAATTTGCACTTTACCCTTTTAAATGTTATTTTTTCCATTTTCCATTAAGCATTTGCCATACAGTTTATAGTATGTAGATTAAAAAGTGTTGCCCATGGGCCAAAGGGAGGTTTTTACACAGCTGAGGCGTAGAGGCAGTTTATGGACAGTAGGGGGAGGTGTCTGCTAAAGACCACAGTGAGTTTTTGGCAGAGCAATATGAATCCAAACCAGGTCCTGTACTGCACCGTACTCTGCCATCTGCATTAGGTGCTGGCAGTGTGAAAACCAGAGCTAACCACCTTCCAGAGACAGGCTGAATAAAGAGGACTGTTTCATCTATTTCCACTTTTATTCAAATACAAATCATTTTGCTGCTTTAGCAAATTGACAGATTCTTCCAAAGACAGCAAAACAAATGAGCAACTACATAATCGTAACTGAATTACTGTTATAGTTAATAAAAAAGCTGTGGTTGTGAGTTGGCAGCTAAATGAGTCATATCTTTCTAATTTCAGCAGTGGATCTGCCAACCTGAATAACGTAAAGTACAACAAATGTGCAGTTAGTATACAGTGATGTAAATTCTGTTAATCTATACGGGTTAAGATAAGATTGTCCTTTATTGAGTAAGGAAGTATGTAAGGAAGCAAGATGCAACAGGCAAAATACAGTAAGCAAAATAACACAAGGTAAAATGTATACAACGTATAAAAAAAATAATATACAAGACTTAAATGAAATGTCAGTGACCCTGCTCATTCTACTTCCTCTGTTTTCATTGCAGTGTACCTTTAACAGTCAGCTCCCCCTGCTGTCCATGTGGTGCCTCTGCAGCCTAGCTATTTCAAACCCTCCCTCCAGCCTTTAGGCCACGCCTCCTCATTTTGGCTTGAAATTTAAAATGGCAAATGACAAAAAGCTTTGGGCCATTTAAGCTTTTGCATTTCACATTTTGAGCTTCATATTTGATGTTTCCCTTTTCTTATTTCCATCACCATTGAGCATTTCCTTCCGAGCTTTGCATTTTAAGTGTAACTTTTGTCATTGTCACTTTAAGCTCTCTCAGACCTGATCATCGATGTTATAGGGAAGGGAATCCCACCACAGTAGTTAGATCTTCTCTCTCAGACTACAAAGATAATCAGTCTCGGACTTGAGGCATCAATTTGCTTTGTTATTATTTATTATAATATTAATTACAGTTGTTGTCTCTTAATTGGACAGCAGATTTGAACATTGATGTCACAGAGAAAAGGTGGCATCATATATGTGAAAACACTACGGGGGTAAGAGACATCATAATAACATTAATCCAATTTAAGATTCTCAGTCACTTACTGGACCCCCTGCAGATTGTTCCAACTTGAAGGGGCACTGTGCAAGATATGGTGGTAATTTTAGTTTAAAAATTAAAAAAATCAACTATCCTCATCAACAGAATGTGAAGAAGTAACAGTTCTGACATTATGTCAAAGACATATTGCGTTGCAGAGATATCTACTGGAGTTAGCATGCTAACCAACTAGCCTCAGCCCAGCCTGTTGCCTAAAACCACTTTGTGCCTCAAGAGTTGATAGTTTGTTAGCATATATGGGAGATATATGCAAGCTTTGCAGTTGTCCAATAACTTGACATCCACAGAATCCACTGTTAGTTAGATAACAAAAATGCTTTTATTTACAAAAACAATGATCCCCTCCAAAATGAGACAATACATCTCATTTTGAAATATGAGATGAATCAAGTTTATGCATCACAGCAAAATGAAACAATTTCAAATGCATCACAGTGGAAGAAACAGTGGGACTTACTGTTTGTAGCTCATCGCCAAATCAGCAAAATATTTTCTTCTTTTACGGTAAATGTTGTCCTTAAATCCCTGCAAATACAGTACACTCACTCTTCAGAAGTATGTCTTATAAAGAAAAGACGTGAAAGTTGTCCTTCTAGCATTTTAGACAAGAAGCATCAGAGCTACTCTGTAACATCTGTCTGTCCTACATACCGGATGGTCTGCATCTAATTCAGAGCCGTACATCAAAACCCTGTTCACACACAAATCCAAATCAGAGATCTTCTTCGGGAACCAGGGTACACCAGCCATATCTGAAATGCAATTCAATGCAATTCAGGTTCAATCATGATATAACAGTGACAGAACAGCTAATGAACTAGATTTGAGACATCTACACTATTAATGTTGATGCTTGAGATGATAGAATTTACTGCTAGGCATCTTTTTGAACACAGATAGAGAAACTCTCTTATCATACATCAGTTTAGTCAAATGTTGCCTACCTTCACCAGGTTGAGTGGAGTTGTCCGATGGAGTAATCTCAGTGATATCAGTATGCTTCCTTAGCAGCTGAGTCAGCTCCTTGAGCTGTTCGTGGTCAGTGTCACAGTCCACAAAGATCTCAAAGTCTGAATCCCTTCGTTTGGACTTGCGAGACTCAATATGAACAAGGTTGACATGTTTTTCCTGCACACGCATAACATGCAAGATGGACCAAACATGTGGGAACAAACAGAATCACACGCAACATCCAGAGGAGAACATTTCAACAAAAAACATTCAGCAATTTATGCAATGGTTTTTAGGATGACAAAGCATGTATTTACAACTTGAAATGAAACACCCACCTGAAAGAGCTTCAGTGCCTTGACAAGACCACCAACTTCATTTTTCAGTGAGAATATAATGGTTGCAAAGCCTTTCTCAGACCTGGTGGGCCTTCCAGTGGTGATGCTCCTGTTGTCCTGGTTCTCATCAATTTTACTGAATGTAACCTGATTCATTGAGGGTAAAAACAAAATCGAAAAATAAAAAATGTATACATATATATGTGTGTGTGTGTGTGTGTGTGTGTGTGTGTGTGTGTGTGTGTGTATATATATATATTTGTATGCATCAGTGATTTCCCCATGACCTGTAATAAATAAACTTGTCATGCTTATTGACCTACAGACCCACTGAGCAGCAAGATAAAACTGTGAATGTATGCTGGCCGAGAGAACTGAGGTGTGACTTAAACCTGCATTCATGGATTTAGTTTTAGCTTTTTTTTCAATAATGATATTAACTTAATAAACGATCCATTTTACTTCACATGCCTCACGTAAAACAACATGTGATCATGCTTATAGGCATATATTTCCTATGCTCTGTGGAAATCAACTAATAGCTGCTGACATAATATTGCTAAGATGCATCCTGTACATTGTATTTAACACCTTTAAATGCAGTCAGGTTCAGGATTTTGAAGGAGAGTTTTCAACTTCAGTGTCATATGTGAACAATGTTAATATAATGTCTCTCATTTGTGCTGTGTGCAGTTTTCAGGGGTACTGTTGATTTTGTTATTTTATTACTTTTTTTTAGCCTGCTGAGCAGGAACAGCTAAATATAGAGGTTTGCTTCTAAAAATATTTTATTTACTACTTTCATATGCAGTATAAAAGCAGATAAAAAAAGAAAACAAAATGGCAATAAGTTGTAAAATCGCATTGCAATACTTGCATAATTGGAATACTTAAGAGCACCAATACATGTCGAATCAGATCAAATATCATGATAGCATCAGATTGGAGTTGAGTATATAATCTCAGCCTTAATAAACTGATTTGGTCATTGCACTTGCAAATCAGTGACGGTTATGTTGCAACCTTCCAAACTCTGCTAGGTGTGTGATTCAATCTAATCAATCTACAAATTGAATCAAAGTGATGCCGAGCCCTCTGCCAGCTGAAGGTGACTACAGTTACTTTACTAAATTGTAGGCTTTTTATATCTTTCTGGTGTCTCTTTAAACAACATCCTCTATCAGATTACTGACAGTTACAAGGGTGTCGGGTGGAGCAACAGATGGTGTGACTGACTATATGGCCTCTCCAGGTGACAATGTGACACAAAAATCCCCATTTCTTATGTTAGCAATTTAAAGCATATCCTGAACCAATGTTTCCCCAATTGTTGCTATGCAAATTTTCTATTCTGATCAAGGCACTTCCTCTTTCAGAGTGGTCTGTATCTGCTTGAGTTCCTTCGAACCTTCCATCACTTCCTCTTTTACTAATTACTGTCACTCTTAAGGTTAAAGGTTAAACATTACCTTTGCTTAAAAATCAATGTTTATATAACTATTTCCATTAACTTCCTTCAACATCTATCATTTGAAATTCTGTCCAATTTTTGTAATAGGTCCATAACAAGAAATCAGACAAATTCACAAATATAATGGAGTTGGGGCAATTATTTTCCATGGCTTTTTAAATCACTGTTTACATCATCTCTTTACATCATCCCTCATACTGATGTGTCTTTCTGTTGCTTCCTCCATGCATCCTGGAATCCTCCTCAGTAGACAGATACTAGAGACCAATTAACAGTGAGCATTAGAAATGTTGCATCTCCAGGGGTTTAGGGCTCTATTCAGCCTTTGATGGGGGTTTGATGTCATCAGGCATAATGTCTTTATGGCCTCATCAACATTAGTGACCACCTGGTTAACATAGTTGAACATTTAGATAGACATTTTTTCTCAGGAGGGGGTGGAGACCAAGCCACAAATGGATACAAATGAATGAATGAATGAACGAAGGAATGAATGAATGCTTATGTCTGCTCAACATGTAAAAAGGCAACTGTCTGCTAACACATGACTAATGCAACTTTAAAAAGATGATGGCATGTATGTTTACAGCTTGTTTTTGTTGTACCCAAGTGCCTAAAAAAATCAGTCAAGTGTAAGACCAATAATAATAATAATTTACACAGCCCATCCTCACCAGGCAGACCCATTTTTACTTTTACTGTTTTACTGATTTCCAGTCAAGGAGGTTTGTTGCCTAAACAAACAGTTTCGCGTTAACAGTCTGAGGATGAAGGTTCAGTACAACCTGTCGCTGGTGTTTTCCAGTGGTGATATATGATATTTTAGGCCACAGACGGGAGAGCCACAGCAACCCATATATGCTGTCCCGCTAAGTCTCGTTCTTACTATATCTAATTTTCAAACATGAGGACACGTCTTGTGATCAAACAAATGCTCACCAGGGAAAAGTGCCCTGCCAACATCAGTTTGCAGGTTAGATAGCTAATTAGCTGCTCAGCTGCAGCACATTAAACAGCATTTAAACATACTTGTCTTGCAAATGTAAGTTTGGTCCAGTTCAATGCTGGTGCAGTCCTTACTCTTCATTCTCACACACTGCCTGCCAATGATATGTAGACTACAGTGTCAGTCAGACAAGACACAGACACACCCCTCCAGCCAAATGAGATAAAAAAAGAACATTTCTGATATTTCCCCAAGACTGTTTCCTTTCTTCTAATAACACAAAACTTTTAACAACATTTAAAAACATGTCTTATTTTGTTACTCCAAAAGGGAGGAGTATGATTTCAGTTGGACTTTAAATAATGTTTTGCTAAGCTTAAATATGTTTAATAGAAATAATTTGACAGCTTTAATTTTGACAGATCCATATCTGCTTTTAGTGGTCAAACAACTTTCCAATGAAGAGGTTACATCAACTTAAAACTGCAGTGAAAAACAGGCCATTCTTCTTTTAGCTGAGGCTTTTCACAGAGACACAGAACACATCATCATTAGTGCTACTTACATCATTGTTGAGCTGTTTCTCCTCATAAGCAGAGTTTACCGAGTCAAAAGACCTTCCACTGCGTGGCCCCTGTTCATTGGACTTCTTGGCGTTCATGCCTGTCTCTAGATCAGTGGAAGAAATGGAATATATAATTATTGCTCAGTAAAGTTGTTTGTGCTGCACTGGCTACAGCTAAGCATGAAACTAGATGACAGTGAGATTTCTGAAAGGAAGACAGCCTCTCAGCAGTACAAGACTTTGAGATCAGCTGCAGTAAGAGCTGCCATCTGTACTGTCGCCCAGAGCAAAATGCTGTGGTATTTATGAAGCTGTAGTGGAGGGGAGGGTGCACGGAGAGAGGGAGCATTTCTTTCAGCAGGAGAGAGATGATTAACATCATCATGATTAACATCATGGCTGACACATCACATGGCCTGGTACTTCATACAGCACCACAGAGGAGGCACCAAAATATTGTAACTGATTCACAAGCGGCCATGAAGGACTTCAGTTATGTATTGAAGGATGGAGCTACAGCCTTCAGAACAATGGCACAGTGAAATTTACAGGATTCATTCAACACTGTGACCAAAATTGATCTTCTGACAGGAATATGCTCAAGACACTATAGAGAGATTTCATGTACACAAGGGCTTGTTGAGGTAAGGCCAGGAGGGAAACGGTCTGCTAGCTGCAGAGATGAGCTCTCCATTCTCTAGAAAAAGTCAATAGCTGTTGGTCAGTGGAGCAAATTCGTGTGTCAAAGTTTGTCAAGGTTGAACGTGACACGATACATTCAAGCAGATTTATTGACAGATAGTTAATCCTGTGATTGTGGTGATGTCATTGGAATGAATTGATTAGATGGAAAGTGGGTGCAGTCTTTGAATGAGGCTCGAGCTGCACAGCCTGCAGGATTTATCACTACAGGTGTCATCTGTCCAGGGATCCTGGAGATTTGAAACCTTCAGTATCACTTTCCAGTAAGACTCTTTTTAAGGCTTTCTGTGGTTTTGGCTTGCTTATTCATTTGTTACTAAATCATTTACTAATGTTTGGTGCATCACGGCCCAAAAAGTCACACAGGAAGAAAATAAATATATGAAAAATGAAATGAGCACCATGACCATACATAGTAAAAACAGTTTGGAATTGGGAATTAATTGGAATATATTTATATATTTTTCTGTATTTATTGATTTCTTCATATCTTTTCATCTACTGAGATTTTTTCCCTAATTTATTTATATATCTCCATGTTCAATTATTATGTATTTAACTAAAACATATGTAATTGCATATTTTCTAAATTATTTAGCTGCATTTGTGTTTATACATTTATTCCTTATTTTCTTAATCTATTTATTTCTACATCTGTTTAATCCACATTTATTTCTCCTGTATCATAATAAGAGATGTCCCGGCTCTCATTGCCTGATCTCTCTGGGTTGGTAGCAGTGGACTTGTGAGACTCTTGGGTAACATAACCGAAAAGCAAAGCTCCAACATTTTGGGAAATATGCTTCTATGGAGCATGAAAAAGAAAACATTGGCATTGAAATATTTGTTGTGTAAAAGCTGGATTGACAGTGAAGAAAGTTCCACTTAAAAATGAAGCAGGCATTCAGGCATTGATGTTTTTCATTCATGTCAATCTGTTTTCAGTTCCAGTTGGTTTTATTTCAGGTTCAACTTTCTGTCACTGTTATGGTCTACAGAGGAGGGCTTTGAGGGGAGGGGACAGGTTGTAACGGGCTAGTGGTGGACCCAACTGCAGTGCCGGCGGACAACGGACAACCAGAGCGACACTGTGCCATACTGAGCAGAGAGCCGGCTCAGAAGGAGTTAGTGTGGAGAGAGCGGATCTAACGCGGAAATCACTGACAGATTTCACTCTCAGAGGAGGAATACGCTCCTTGAAACCATCAAGGCGGTAAGATCTGCTCACCCGCAGACACAGGGCTAGGACGGAAGGAGAGGTCAAGGACAGGCGAGGTTGGACACCGGAGATCAGTCTGGAGAAGAACGCTGGAGAGTCTGGCATGACTAAAAGACAATCTGGCAACTGGGAAGAATGACAGCGTGGCTTATATACCCTCCTGATGAATCTAATAGGCTAGGTGTGCAGATGGGCAGGTATGGGGCGTGGCTGAGGAGCTGCAGCACAGGTAAGTGCTATGCAGGACTGTGACACAGGTAGAGTGAGATTTACGCATTATCTGCATATATTCAGTATACTGAGGAAAAACGGCACTCCTCTGGACCTCCAAACCCCCTGACATGAGCACACACCTATCATACAACAATGGATTCAAAGTTCACCTGGAACTCCCAACCCACAGGTATGCCATGTCTGTGTCTCTCTGCCATTGTTTTATCAGACAGAACTGGGCTGGATTAAAGTTTAATTCATGTTGTGCTTGTCTGGCAGAGGTCTGCTGGAACAAGCCCTGTCTGAGCTCATGTAATGTAAGCTATCACAGCCAACATCAGGGTGGAGCAGGGAGAAACCTGAGGTTTGGGATCTCCAGGTGAAAGCCATTGTCATAGGTGTGCTGCCATGTCAGAGGCTGTTCACTGGAACTTTTTTCAGTGCCAGTACTTGTTTCAGTGTTAATACAACTTGTTTTAATACAAGTGTTTTAATGGCAGTGTTTACTTTTTCAGTTCTGGTTTTGTTTTCAGTACCAAATTTGATTTTTCCATGACAAAATTGAAAATGATCTTAGACTTGTTTTATGTGAAAGTGATAAACTCTTGACCCTTTACTAATGATTCTGTTTAAAGCATCATTTATATTTTGAACAATCTGGCAACCTTGAAGGTGCTTTTGTTAATGGATTATACAAACCATTAAGAAATCATTAGTTACAGCTTATGAACCCTTTCTAAAGGATGACTTATTAGACAGTTGTTCCATACACTTTTTCATCACAACAGTATTTTTCATGTGTGGCATAATTTCAGGTTGCTGTTGATTCATTCCAGTCTCCATATGCACCAAGCTGGAAGGCTGACAGACCGACCCTTGCTGGCACTTGATCAGTTATAATCACTCTGTCACTTTTTGCCATCAAAGCAATGTTGTCAAGTTGCAGGCAGCACTGAGGACTGTTGAGGACTGTCATGCAGTGTGATCGGATATTGTGCTACAATGGTAATGCTGGTCGATTCCTTATACAGAGGTGAATGGATAGTCAAACAGATGATGCATTTCAAACTGTGCAATCTTTTTTCAGGAAAATTGTCTGACAGCTTTAGTGGGTGACTCATAAATGTACTAAAGACTGCACGGTGTGTTAATGATGTTGCTGTTATGAGCAACCAGCGTGTTTACAAGCTCTTACCATCAGTAGCAACATTAGGGATGAAACTAATGAGGTTTCCCCTATTGGAAAAACGGACTAATGAGTGAATCAGACATTTACACAGAATAGTTTGGGGCTTGTGGCTGCTTGCGTCTATTGTCTTCACGTCAGAGGTGCTAATGATGAGCATTGTTTTAAGTTTGTACGTCTTGGCTCATATTAATACTTTTTAATTAATTTGAATCAAATAGAATGTTGATTGCTAATACAGAAAATTAAAGCCATGTGCATGCTTAATATATTCCCAGCAGAATTAGAGCATGACTAGGACTGATGATATGGCTTCATGGTTTTCTCTCACGCGATGAATGTGGTTTTGGATGCTGGTTGTGAGGAAGCACAGGAATGACGTACGTTCTGCATCACTGGCAGAGGGGGTAGGCCACACAAATTCTGTTGGTTTAATCGTCACAGCATGTATCACAGATGCATGCTGGAACTGGAATTACCAAGAAGAAGAAGCCATTTCTAAATGCAGGCTTACACAGATGTAGCTGTATCTGAAATCATTCACTCGTTCACGACTCCCAACTTGCTATCTTTGGATCGCCGACATAGACACACCTGACATCACAGCAGTATGGTGGTGCACACAGTGAACAGAGAGCACCACTCAAACATCCGATGGTGAAAATAAATGTAGAAAACAATGGAAATATGTCACTTCTGTTTGTTTCCTGCATTAATGTGAGGAAGGTAATATCAGATCTGTGTGAAGCAATGAGGAGATGTTTCAAACTGCAGGATCAGCTTCTTCTTCTTCTTCTTCTTCTTCTTCTTCTTCTTCTTCTTCGTCTTTTGAACCAGAAACTGCTGATCAGTCATGTGATGTAAATGTTCTGTCATTCAGAATGGTGTTTCCATTTCCCATCAAGAGCATTAACTCAACAGTGTCACAGTGCATTGTGGGACATTATAAGCTATTTAGTTCATGTGAGCCACTGAGGAATCTATGTCTCTATATCTATGGGAGGCAAGTTGGAATATTAGATATTGTTTCCACAAATATGTCCTCTTTTTATACATTGTACTATATGAACAATAGATCCAATATCATCATAGTTTATATTCCCTTTATGATTCCTTTCACCAAAAATGAGAATAAATATTTCAAAGTTAAGTTCAGTTTTCAGGTGATTGCTTGTTAAATACTAGATCTTACTTAGCTTGAAGTTTTGCCACTTTATTGTTGTTTATGGTTGGTGGGATCCAGGAATTTAGTGGAGCATAAGGAATAATTCTTGAATGCAACACCATCAAGACTAAATGAGTCCTTCTGCTGAGGGATTCAGTCAACACACCGACTTTAACAACATTTTTAAAAATAACAGCATGTTGCAAAAACAGAGGGACACTGTGGACATTTTCTTTATCTGAGCTGGTTTCAATTATGATGTATCCTTGAGGTCTAACATGTCCTTCCTCTTAAAACATTTTGAAGCCTGAACACTCCACAGGGTCCCTTTAAATAGTTGCTCAACTTTTACCTCATTCATTCAGAAAGTGGTTCAGTCAGTCTCAATATATTTCCTTCATTAATTCTAATGCATGACTTCAGTATAATCCCTGGTCATATTATTTCAGAATCACATGCCGCCCTTCTGCACATACTATCACGGATTCTAGTTTTCTAGATACAATTATACATCACAAGGTGGCTGGTTCAGGAGTTGATTTATATAGAGAATAACGAATCAGCAAATGGGAAAAATAATAAGTATGTCCTTAATTTTGCCTTCTTTGTTAGTCTGTTGGAGAGAACCATACCTAAACTAGGAGACAATTCAGCAATTGTGATTTACTGAGAACACTTTTAGCACAAACCCAGACACCACAGCTCTTGTAATCCAAGGCTAGAGCAGATTTTAGCAGTTTGCACTGGAGGAGGTCACCTCAGCCTGCCCAGCATACAAACAAACACATGAAAGCAGCTATTTAAAGCCTTATTCATTCCCCTAGTTATCCTGAGACGGTGTACCTTTTGCAGGACCAGGTCTTTTTAAAGATTTTGCTTGGCTGACCCACTACAAGTGTGGGTGTGTTTTGAAATTGAGTTGACACGTGTGCATTAATTAATTTCCATTCAGCAAATTACTTCACTGACTGCTTTATATCACACTTACACGAGCACAACTGTATACCACATTTTATTTTACATATATGCCCACTCAGTTCTTATACACATACTCTCCTGAACAAAAAGACATGTTAAAGCCAGAGGCCCACCCTCTTCCAGGGCGCTGGGCACATTCCCACTTTGCCCAGGCAGTAATCCATCTGTGATGAGTTGTAATTATAGCAAGAGACAGGAAGTCTCTATCTGGTTCTTTAATTCTGTATGAAACAGCAGCCTGTTTCGAGGAGGCCTAACATGAGACCTGGCATATTTAAATGCATTTAGAACTGGATCTGACTTCAACAACCCTCTGAGAAGGAAATCACTGATGCAGGTTCACTTGTAACAACTTATCTGCAGCCAGGATTTTCTGAGCGGTAAATCTGACCTTGGTGCAGCTCTGCTCCTTAGAGCAGCTTAATGAACACCAACCTCTGCGTGTGATCCATCTGCTCTCTGATAATAAAGTTAGAGAGCACAGGCCTTTAGGTAGCATTCATGAGGATTGTTTAATGCGTTGCACTGCAGTATCATCTCTGTGCAGCGTCGTCATGCACACACGTTTATTTTTGTTACCTTATTTCATTATTCTGTGACCTTTCAGCACTGTAACATTTTGAAATGATTCACATGGATGATAGATGTAGATGTTTTACACTGTGTCCCAGCTTGTTTGGAATCAGGTTTGTAAAAAATCCAGTAATCATTACTAACTTTTTCCCTTTTTGGGGCAGTAAGACACTAGGGCTGTGGTATCTCTGAGGGCAAACATGGAAGATTGAAGGGCCCTGTTCTTGATTACCAGCAGCTCAGCAGGGAGTTCAGCCCTGTTCTTTCGGACAGTTCCTACCATTGTGAACTTTCTCTTTAGAAGCTCCTGACCCAAGTTGTAGCTTTTGAAAAAATTGTCACAGGTTATGTTGTACCCCCTGAGACCCTGTGCCATGTCGAGCACGAGACCCTCTTGCCCTGATTGCCCTGATTCTTCTCTGAGGCTCCTCCAACCGGCTTTCCAGTGTAAACCTGCATATTCAATGCATAGCTGGTGTTTGCATCACATGCTGCCCAGATTTTTATCCCATATTTAGCTGGTTTGGAAGGCATGTATTGCCTAAATGGGCAGTGACCTCTGAATGCCACCAGCCTTTCATCCACTGTGACATTAGAGACTGGGTTATAGAGTAGTGGAAGTTGCTCGACCCACTTGTCCCACACTGTCCTAATAGTTGCCAGCTTGTCTCTCTCCCGTCTGCCAGCCCTTTTCTCTCGATTATCAAATCGGATTACTCTGGAGAAAATGTGAAAAGTCTCCAGAGACATTGTGGCTCGAAATATAGCCCTGTCTGTCACTGCATCCCACGGACTGGCTGTTGATTCATCCTTCAACTTATAGACCCCAGCCAGGATGAGGAGCCCCAAATACGCATCTAAATGTGTTTTATCCAGCTCCTTCCACTTCTCCCCAAAAACACGCCTCCCTTGGAGATTAGTCATTTCCAGAATGATTTTCTGGATTGAATTAGGCATGACCAGCTCAAAGGCTGACTTGATGTCTGTCACACAAGTCACTGCCATCCTAGTGGGCTCTGGCACTGTCTTTATTATGTTTTCTGCAGACAGTTTTGCCTGACAAATATTTGGGGATGAAGACCACTGTATTTCACCATTTTTTGACATGAATGTCTTGCTTGGAGGAATTGGAATAGCAATTCCCTCATCTGGTTCAAAATCAGAATCATTAGAATCAGAATTGAGCTCAAGATAGTCTTCATCTTCAGACACATCCTCCTCTATTTCACTGTCATGATCTAAGATGACTTCCAGAGCCTCCTGGACTGTCATCTTTTTGCTTCTGCTGCTCATTTTGTTTGGTCATTTTTTGTAAAGCTCTGAGTATAATGTTGGTAGGACTCCCATGCAGAGCATCTTTTATATGTCCCCCCCCCACTGAATGTGGGTGAGGTTTTCCCGCGAGAACATAAATGATTCCCGTCAAGTCACAACACCTACACTATGTGTGTGTGTGTGTGTGTGTGCATGACTGGGGTGAACTATGTTTCACAGTTCCAAAGAAAGGAATAGTCTGACATTTCTGACACCCTTTTACCTCCAGTTTGACTGCTGGGTCAAATTGACCCGAACAGTATCTATGTGATAGAAACATGCAGCGGGTCGTTGCAAATATGTGAGATGAACCATTTTCATTTTATATGTAGATTACACTCATTAAGGCAAACAGAAGTTTCATACTGAAAAAATACTTTGATCTATTTTTCCTAGATCTTCAAAAACAGGAGGGTTAAAAACATTTAGCACCTTAGAAATGATGAATATGTATTTTAAGTAGCCACAGTGGGCAAAAATGAAGGATGGGTTTCTTCTAATTATCATAACTCACTGCACCTCATTTACTAAAAGAAAAGCTGCTTATTTAATCACACGATTTACTGCCCAGTGAAAGCACCTTTTCATTTTGGCCCAAACATAAATTATGTTCAAATCTACTGGGCTGCAACTGCCTTAGTTAATCAGTGGTGAGTTTTTATTTGCATCTCAAAACTGAGGATTAAATGTACCTACAGAGGAAAAACTCACCTGCTCTCTCTGAGGATTCTGAAGAGCAAAAATATGTGAATTTACTCCTAAGCAACTGATTCAAGGAGATTTGCCACTGTCACTGATCAATATCCTAAGCAGCTGATCAACATCCACTGGGCTGACTGCCTTTTTGAGCAAATTTATATTAGAATCATATTAGAAATATTTTTTCTTGTGTGATTCATACAGTGTATGGAAATGATGTTGCCCAAGGAGGACTTTGTTTAAAGTCAGTGTGCCCTGTGATGAGCAGGATGTGGGTTGGGTGTGGCTTAAAGTTGGTCTGGCTATATATGAGCTGAACCTGAGTACACTATGTGTTCCTGCCAGACTTTATTAAAATATTGCTGCATTAGTGGTAAGTTCTGTGCCTGGTTAGTGCAGTCAAAGGTGGGTCACATTTTGTCAGTCTAAAGATGCTGATTAAGAGCTTTCTGTTTGTACTGTAGCTGGTTCCCCCGAGTGTCTTCCAGAGACCCTCAATAAGCAGATTCCCCTGAGCTGTTTTGCCTGCTATGTGTGTTCATGGGCTCTAGCTGAGCCAGTGGAAAGCTTTGGCAGTTTCAGCATCTCAGATTATAGTGTTCATCAGCTATCCAGAGCTATAAATGCTGCCTTTTGGACTGGTGATAAGGAAGCATACAACACCACCAGTGCAAGCTGACAACAAGGAGGCAAAGCCGAGTTTGAGGAGAGACCTCAACACCAACAGCACCAAAGATATGGCAGGCAATCCAGACCATCACAGGCTATAGAAGCAGGAGAACTTCATGATGTGTAAGGCCACATTTCCAGATGAGACTTTCATGGTTGCTTTCATCTCCTCAACAAAGAGTCAGCTGTCAAGTCTACTCCACCTCCAGATGACCTGCCACTCTCAGTATCCACAGTGCATCCACTGAAGAAGAACCCTGCTGACAGTGAATGTGAGTGAAGCTGCTGGGTCTGATAACACCCCTAGCTGGATATGTATGAAGAACATGAGGCAACCAGTTGGTTGATGTCATTACTGACATTTTTCACTGTCACAGGAGAGTGTTCAGACCTGTCTCAGGACAGCCGTTACTGTGTTTGTTCCTAAAAAATCTGCAGTGTCTAAACAGCTACCACCCTTTGGCACTCACCACCATTCTGATGAAGTGCTTTGAGAAGCTGACTCTCCAACAAATCAAAGACCAAATCCCAGCCAGCCTGGACCCTTCACACACGTTGAAAAAAACAACACCTACATCAGAACGATGTTGAATCAGAATCAGATCAACATTCAGGACAAGCTACTTCATGAAATTGAAACAGCACTCTGGGGTGAGGTGAACAGTACGCAACTGGATATTGGACACAAACAGACCATAGGCAGCTGGGGCTAGCTAACTTCTTCTACTGTAGTGCTCAACACTGGAGCCCCCCAGGGATATTATGCTGGTATGTATTATGGGACTATTGGTTGTGTCAAGTATCACATATACTTATACACATATACTATCTTTATACATTTGGTATAAGAATGGTATAAGAAGGATAATGCCCTTCCAGGTTTGCATTATCAGGAATTAATGGACTCCACAGAGGCGGTACTGCACCTACCTCCACCTGTGGATTCTGGAACACAGCTGCAGACACAACTCCACCTGCAGCCTCTGAAGCGTCCTGTTCCATCCTCCACCAACAGCCTCCTGCAGTCACTTACAGATCCCCACAATGCATGCAGAAGCCATCTGCTGTCCTTGCCTCCGCCTGCAGACAGCTGCAGACACATCCACCACCTAAAACCTCTTCTTGCCAAGTTCCACTGTCTTTACTGCCTCTAACAGCTGAAAACCTTATTCCATCTGCAACTTCTGCTGCCTTCTTCACCAGCAGATTCTAGCAAAGAGCTGCAGACCTAACCTCCACCTCCACCTGTAGCCAGTGTTGGGAAAGTTCACTTTCAACATGAACTAGTTCAAAGTTCAGCTCACAAATTTTAAAATGAACTAGTTCATAGTTCTTTTTTTTTCATATGTCGCTGCGAGCTATTATTTTTCAAAATTATTGCCACAGCCCATATAGAACCACAGACAGCAATTATTTTATCAGTTTTAACACTGTAACTATGCGTCAGATTTCATCTTCATATCTAATTTTGAATCCTTATCCAACCAGGGTTTACATTAGCATTGAGGGGACAGCATTTCCCCATTGTTGCTTTAACGCTTTGTTGCTGTCAATTCAGTCCACGCTAGTAGCAGCTGCAGCTTTCACCCCTACGGTATATTCTTACAATGCCTCCTTGCTGCTTTGCCGCCGACATGCTGCTTTTTGTTTTGATGACGCACGCGGCGGTGCGACACTGGTGGCTGGTGTTGCCAGATTGGGTGTTTTTTCTGCTACATATTAAGGCCTGTTTACAGTGTGTTTTAGCAGTGTTTTCGCCTGGAAGGCTCTATAGAAATCTGGCACCCTATTGAACGAAGTTAAACTGAGAGAGCATGCTGTTCATAGACACCAGAATGAACGAGTTCACAGTAACGTTCATCAGGCAGTAATACAGTACGTTCAATTCACGTTCGCCCAAAATATGAATGAGTACATGAACTATCGTTCAATGAACGCGTTCAGACACAACACTGCCTGTAGCATGAAAAACTCATGACATATGGTGGAAGCCTTTGTCAGAAAACTTCAGACTCTTGCACCTACCAATTCTGCCAACCCAAACCTTCACCTACAAACACAGTCAGCAACCTGCAGCTTCTGCCTCCATGAAGCATTAAGACAGCTGCTAACGCTTCACCTCAACTTTCAAGTTACTTAATCATCTCTCATGATCTTAGAGATGTGTTGATGTGTGTGTTTTAATTTTTGCCCTTCAGAATAAATCTCTGTACAAGCTGACAACAATTTGCTCCATTGCTCCACAGCGTGTTTGCTGCTGGCCCAGGTGAAAATGTTTGTCTCTCAACAAGAAAACTTTGTCTTTGAAGTAGCTTTAATTTGTTATTATCATTTATTATTATTAATATTCTGTGCAAAAAGCAAGAGTATTATGGATCCATCTCAGTAGTTGGATCAGCAGATCAGAATGCTTTGTCACAGAGTTCCACACGATGCAGTGCTGATATTGAATGTAGTTTATACATCAAATCATCTTATATTTCTCCTTTTTGAATTCTCGGACATTCTCTGAATGTCTCTCACTGATTATTTGCCTCTTTCTGAGTGTATATATCAATTGAGAGGGGGTACAACATGCAGTAAAGGGCCACAGGTCAGAATTCAACCTGAGTCACTCAGCATCTTGGGTCAGAATTAGGTTTAGGTTAAGTTTAGGATAAGGGGCTGAGAAACACATTACGCCATTGAGGGTCCTCACAAGTGCCAGTACAAACGTGTGTCTCTATGTGTATCGAAATGTATACCTCAGGCTGTGGGGACATAAATCTGTTATCACAGACACATTGTGGGGACTCACCTTGAAGATGGGTTAAGGTTAGGGTAAGGCTTTGGCTTTGGCAAGTCGTGGTTGTGGCTAGGATACGTCTGCAGGAAATGTGACACATGTAATGTCCCCAGAAGTGATGGAAACAATGAGGGTTCTCACAAGCATAGAAGTACAAACTTGTATGTGTATGTGTGTACATGTGTAATATCGGCATTTTAATTGGATATGTCTAAGTGTGTGGTATCTTCAGATTGTAAAGATGTAGAGAATCATAAAATGGTTCAGTCACTGTCATGTTTGCTGCAGTCAGGGAGGCGCTACTGCTGCCTGAAGGCACACACACACACACACACACACACACACACACACACACACACACACATACACACACATTCATTATTTATCTTTTTTTTTTTAATAAATATTTTAATTTTATTTTATCTGTTTGCTACATTCTTTTATCCTTTATTCAACACAACACAGCCATTGTTAATGTTATCAGCAGCACTTGTGCTTTTCCTTATAGTAAGCCAAAATGTCTGTTGTGAAAAAGTCTAAGCCTTTGGCTTATTAGACAGCTTAAGTGAGTAGCTCAATAACAGGAGCCACACATCTGCCATTTTAAAAGAAGCAAATCAGGTCTGCATATATAAATGCTAGTAAATCATCAAAGTGATATAGTTCATCAAGGTAGGTGTGTATGAGGCTCTCTGGAGGTCCATGTGTGCTTGTCTGTGCACAAACCAGTCCACTGGTGTAAGGAGAAACATCAATATGTATGCATAATGGATGCTGGTACTTGTGCAACCAAAAGCACACACACATTATCACCATCTGTGTTTTTACTCAACATCTCAATTCTAATTCTTTACCCTGGCATTTTTTTTGTCTTGCTGCGCCCCCAGGTGGTGGAGAACTGCTACAACAAGCTGTACAGCTTCTCCAGATAGAATAAGAATAATCATCAGAGGGAATATGGGCATACATACATACAGGCTTTAACATGAACACTTCCTCCACCGCACAGGTCACATGGTACAGAAAATACATTCAAGAGGAAATCCAGGTTAATTTATTACAGGAAAATGAAGCAACCACAAGATGTAATGACCACACGCATGTTGTAAACAATGTAGAAGTTCATTTATCATAATAATGCACAATGTCAGAACTGGACTGCACTGGATCAATTCATATATTCATTAAAATGACCAAAACTTGCACAAAATAATAATAATAATTATCAAATATTAATAATGTAATCTTTTTATATATCTAATGAAATAATTTCTATCACACATTCTTATCACCCAGCTCCTGGCTGGAATACACAGTGATACTGTGAATTTAAGTAAAGCCTTAAGTAGGAGCAACTGAAGTAGACTACTTGAACTTTACATAATTCCCAGCAGATATGTGACATTATATCTTCATACAGTATATGGCAACTCAGTGGTTTGTAGTAATTTAACAGAATTGAAATATGCAGCATGAAACATAATACCAAGCTACTTTAAAAAGGACCTTAACATGGATCCGGCTTTATTAACTGACCTTGATATCCACTCTTGAAGAAGGTACCTGTGTCAAAAATGTAAGGTTTTTATTATTTAAATTTGTGCTGACATGTCACATCCTCCTAACTTAGTACATTTATTAAGATTATGTCGTGGAGTGTGAAGGCCGAATGCACAAACCACAGAAGGCCAAAAACACTCAAATTCAGCTGTCCAATTGTTTCAGGAAAAATCTTCTTAAAAATGTCCAATAAAGATCTGCAGGAGTCAGAAGTCCGACGAGCAAAGTACTTTATTGTCGACAATAAAGGGGAACACACTCAGAAACGCATAGGATGCAATCCTGATGAACTCCAACTTACAATGGTCTGCGCTCTGTCTTTTATACAGTTCAGCTCAGGGTTCTCCACGCCCCTGGGGGCATCTTCTCTTTTTTCTGAGGTTACTCTAATTTTACACCATTACATCATCTTTTGGCAGCTGTTGTGCCTTAGATTTCCCTATCTTTCCCAAATTTGCATTGATACATTAAAGGTGCATCCTAAGGTTGCACTCTTTTATTTTCTCTCTATTCTTCCCAAATTACACCATTATCTTCTGGTCTTTTTCATACTGATTGTTTAAAAAAGATTTGCAAACTTTATTATAAGCAAAGAATGCATGTTACAAAGTACAAAGGCATACCACACACTACTATCGCCTTTAAGTGCACTTTTGAGAGTGAGGTGAGATTAAATATTAAACCATAGAGTGATTATAAGAACATTTAATCTATCAGTAGTTATAGCAAAACATTGAGATATGGGTTGTAAGAGAATACATGTTTAAAGACTTTGTTCAAACAGTAAGGTTATATAAAGCCACACAAAGAAGCTGCTGTAAAGACACCTGCAAGGCCATAGAAAATACCAGAGGGCCCTGATAAGGGTGCTCTGTGACTCTGTGATTTCATTATCTCTCTGCCTCTCCTTCACTTCTCTGTAGTGTCATATTCAAAGCGTCAGCCGCACTCTAAGCACATGAACTATTATCACAATATCGCATCAAACAAATCATCTTCACTTACAATATCATGCTCAACAAATCAGCTACTATCATCTACCATTGGTTACAGTGTTTTCTCTCAATTCTCTCGAATCATCACATATCTGCTGGAAAAATTATACTACAATTACCACAGAAAATCTGGGCCAGATAATATTCCTGCACAGAAAAACTGAGTTAGTGAGAGACAAGGTTAACAGGGGCTCAGCAGCGGATTTTTCTCCTGGGTCCCCTGGCAGTTTAATCTGACTCTTTATAGGGAAATATTTAGGGAACAGCAGAACTCCACAGGTTGAAATGACTTTTTTGCACTTACTGCACTTATAAAGCCTCATTCTATTATAGCTGTGTGGTGGACTGATCCACCTACAAGGCCATGACTACTGCATAGAAAGGAAAATCTCTGCATGCTAGGCAGAAAGTGGGGCCGACAGCAAGAGTCCATGCTGCAGGGACGACCAGGTTAGACATTTGATGCTCATGTTCTGCAGAATAAAAATATTTATGTCCCATAATTTTCACTATATAATGCTGAAGAACTAGAAAATTGGACAGCATTACAAAACAGCAAACATATGATGAACTGTATTTTAAATATTGAATGTTCTGGGACACAGTACAGGCATGCTGTACTTCTTATTGGACTTGTTTACATTGTTTACAGTAATTTTCAAGTTCCCACCACATTTGACTGACCAACAGTTTCACTCGAGTTCATTTTTATTGTCTTTGATTTAAATACATCTTACAGCTGGTGTAATTACAGTTGCTGTGTTAGGACCGTACTGGTTGAAAGTGTGATCGCTGAAATGGAGGAAGTGTGCCCCCTTGGGTCTTCGTGGTGTTGAGGGCCTGGTTGTTGTCAGTACACCATGTCACCAAGTGCCAGAATACTCCCTGACTCACTGTTTTTCAAAAGGCCAACTATCATTGTGTTGTCTGCAAACTTAGTAATGGTATTGGCACCATTTACAGCAGTGATTGTCAACTGGTGGCCTGCAGGCCACATCTGTCTTACCAAAGCTTCCCATCTGGCTCACAGAATATTAATGGATTCAGAAAATACACCTATCTAATGTTGCTCATCAGTGGTAGAGGTCCAATTTGTCCTAAGAGTGATCATCATTTAGTTTGCCAACCCCTGGCATGGATCCTCTCTGTGGACATTTCATCAAACTCCCAGGCTGGCCATTCCCTGGAGCTGACAGCAACACACTGGAATCACTCAGCATGTCTGTTAGTTGTAGGAAGTGTGACTTGGGTGACTTTTGTTGACCAATTGTTGAACTGAGTCTCAAACTGATTATATTTGTTTGCTTCTTGGGATCCAGTTTTGTTGAGACAAGGGCTCATTCATTGGTACTGAGCACTGACTGTCTGAGCATTTTCTACTTAGGTGTCTTGTTATCATTATGGATTATGCATGTTTTTCATTCTATTCATAGGCTAATAAAAACAACACTAATTTTGTAAGAATGTGACCCTGACCCCTAACCCTATACTTTTATACATGCCAATTACATGAAAAATGCGTAACATAGTACATATGAATTAATACCTGACAAAGTACACTTCTGTCTGAATGACAAAAAACTATTACTTGAGCAGATAGATTAAGCCAGTAGTGTTACGTAGAAGCCTAAAGGGGCCTCATAAAGCGCCCAGAGGGACCCCAAGAGTCCAGCAGGAGACCTTTTACACACACACACACACACACACACACACACACACACACACACACACACACACACACACACACACACACACACACACACACACACACGGATAGCTCATAGTCACTGTGCATTCTGTGCATTGTGAAAGTGTTTTTACAGAGCGGACCTGTTACAAAACAAGTGTACACATTTCACATTTCTCTTCTCCCTTTTGCTTTTCCTTCTGCCCTGTTATAGTATATACACTGTAAATATGGTCAAATACAGGTACTAAATTGATCAGTGCAAGTGTTTATTGAGCATTTAGCAACTTTGCTGAAAATGTGACTTGGAGAAGTTTTACACTGTCTGTGTCAGAGTGGGAAACGTATGGAGACACAACACACTCGTCAAAGGAAAACTAATTCAGAGATTATCATGAGTTGACTTTCACATCCCATAATTATAACTTGTAATATTATAATTAGGACTAAACATTGCTGTAGTTGTTGTATAAATGCCTTGTAATTACATGGTCTGGCTAATAAAACAACACTAATTTTGTAAGAATGTGACCCTGACCCCTAACCCTATACTTTTATACATGCCAATTACATGAAAAATGCGTAACATAGTACATATGAATTAATACATGACAAAGTACACTTCTGTCTGAATGACAAAAAACTATTACTTGAGCAGATAGATTAAGCCAGTAGTGTTACGTATTCCATGTCTGAAACAGCTCGTGTCCACAGATTAACTAAACAGGTGAATGCATAATTCAGCATATCTGATTTTGTGTCAGTGGAGAAGTATTGATGGTATTTCAGCCGAGGAGAGTGTTAAGTGTTATTCACTGTGTCTATCCATTAGCCCATTATATATGTTGGTTAAATGAGAGATCTCTATGTGTCCATAGAAAATTTAAAGGGTGGACTGCAGAGTTGTGTCTGGTTTTCAGTGTATCTCTTGTGTTTTGCAGTGTGTTTCTGTACAGTCTCTGACTTTTCCAGGCGTTTATTGATCGCTGCGCACATTACGGCTGTACAGCATTTAACATCGACTACTTGTGGTCGCTGATTTTAACACCCGCAACGCAGTTTCATGTTTCATTCAGCTGATCCGCCTAAGAGAGACCCGCCGCTGTTGTTGTGAAACTCAACATGTATGGAACGCAGCCCTACTGTGGGTCGTAACTACAGCTCGAGATGAATGGGACGCAGCCTCCGTCTGTCTGGTTCCTGTCTCCGTCATTTATCGGGGCGCCCTGGACTACACGGCGCTGCTAGCAGGTTAGCAAACTTTGGGACAAAGTTACCCTGTGTAGTTGGACTTTTTTGAAGACAGAGAAGACAACGTGACGTTAACAGAGCGTAAACAAGATGCCTGCGGTCTCTAAAGGGGACGGGATGCGTGGCCTGGCTGTCTTCATCTCTGACATCAGGAACTGTAAGTTTGTTTATCACATTCACACAGTTCTTGGTTCGGCTAGCAGCAAGCTTGTTCGCCGGTGTCACGTTAACTAGCAGGAGCGATGTGGCGGCTCAAACGCGTCTCCTTTGCTCTTTCTACACACATTTTTAGCAAGTTCAAAGTACTGAAGTGTGCTTAGACAGCGGCTCAGCTGGCTGCTCTGCGCCAGCTACGTTAGCTAGCTTCCAGATGCTAACGTCACGTCAAAGGGCGTGGACCTCACCGCTAACTGGAGATAATGACAAACTGCTGTTTTATCTGTTAACACGCTCAACTTTATGGAATTTGTGGTTTTCTTATAGTTTTCTGCCTGAGATGTAGACAGTTGTCTTTTTTTGTGAAACGTTAGAGCTGGCAGTGTCATTCGAGTTTGTTAAGAATATTTCAGGTAAGTCAACGTGAACACACGCAGCACAGCTGACGTGATGAGCAACTCTGCGTCTGACACAGACCAGAAGCCTAAAGGGGCCTCAGAAAGCGCCCAGAGGGACCCCAAGAGTCCAGCAGGAGACCTTTTAGAGGACATGCTCAGGTTAAGACCAATCATACATAATTATAAAGTCCATTGTGGACCCCCCCACACACACACACACTCTCGCGCTCTCTCTCTCGCTCTTTCTCTCTCTCTCTCTCTCTCTCTCTCTCTCTCTCTCTCTCTCTCACACACACACACACACACACACACACACTCTTCTCCCTTTTGCTTTTCCTTCTGCCCTGTTATAGTATATACACTGTAAATATGGTCAAATACAGGTACTAAATTGAGTGCAAGTGTTTATTGAGCATTTAGCAACTTTGCTGAAAATGTGACTTGGAGAAGTTTTACACTGTCTGTGTCAGAGTGGGAAACGTATGGAGACACAACACACTCGTCAAAGGAAAACTAATTCAGAGATTATCATGAGTTGACTTTCACATCCCATAATTATAACTTGTAATATTGTAATTAGGACTAAACATTGCTGTAGTTGTTGTATAAATGCCTTGTAATTACATGGTCTGTATTTGACAGTTATGAGAAAAGAGACGTTGTAGTAACGACTTCTTTCCCTGGCGTTTGTGAGAAAGAGTCATCACCACGATTGGTAGAGATGATGCTTTCCTTCTTGATTTGGGATTTTGGAAGGTACTGATGTCAGTAAGGTGGCACAGTGGCACAGCAGGTAGTGCGCGTGCCTCACAGCAATAAGGTTGCCGGTTCGATCCCCGGGTCAGGCGGGGGACTTTCTGTGTGAAGTTTATATGTTCTTCCCGTGCATGCGTGGGTTCTCTCCGGGCACTCCGGCTTCCTCCCACAGACCAAAAACATGCTCATTAGGTTAATTGGTGACTCTAAATTGTCCCTAGGTGTGAATGTGAGAGTGAATGGTTGTATGTGTGTTGCAGTCGGCTGGCGACCGGCTCAGGGTGTACCCCGCCTCTCGCCCGTTGACAGCCCCCAACCCCGAAAGGGATAATCGGGGTATAGAAGATGAATGAATGAATGATGTCAGTAAGCTTGTTTGAGATGAACCCTATCAACACAGACAGTGCTTCCATTATCATTTTTCTTCGTCATTCAATATCCGCTTAAACTTGAGCAGTAACAAATGTATTTAATGAGTACATTTCTCAAATGAACAGTTTAACACCTTTGTGCATTCTCCATAAATACCCCCCCAAATGGAGTCTAGCCACCTCCGAGCTGTTTGACTTAAGGCAGTCTTTGATACCTCTCTTGACTGCATTCACTAATCTTTTCTGCTTTCAGGGCAAGTCGCAACTCATCTCAAACAAGCCTGTTGTCTAATATGACTGACATGTCTATGTCAACAGTGCTCAAGCATTGTGATTTGTTGGGAACATCCATTCACAACCGCACGAAGCTCGCACTGATTGAGTTGAATGTGGAATCCTACAGGGTGTAGTCACCAGAGGTATTTTCTATCACTTAATGCTGATGTGCTGATGGTCTACTGAAGGGGTTGTTGCATGTTGCACGGCACTCAGATTCCCTCACGGTTCCTATGCTTATATTCATAATTGCAGATACATTTCTCAGAATTATGAGACCATATTCTCACACAAAGCTTCAAAGCTGTTGGAGTTTTTTTTTTTTTTTGAATGATGTGATAAAGATCTGAAAGTAATAGGATACTGACCCTTTTAAAAACAAGATACGGATGTCATAATCGTAGAAAAAGTCTCAAATGTTTTTCTTTGGTGAATGCAATGTGTTTTGGCGTAAAAGAGGTGTAGTTTCAGTAATTCAGTGTCGGGGGATTTTGCAGAAAATGGCGTGAAAAACAAAAAACATCCAGTGAGCAGCTCCTCTGTGGGTGGCAACGCCTTGTTATTGAGAGAGGTCAGAGGAGAATGACCAGACTGATTCAAGCTCATAGGAATGTGCCAGTAACTCAAACAGCCAAGCCTTACAGTAGTGTTAAGGAGAAAAGCATTGCACTACACATGGAACCATGAAGCAGATGGGCTACAGCAGCACAAGCCCTCAGCAGATCTCCTTCCTGTCAGCTGAGAACAGGAAACTGAGGCTGCAGTGGGCACAAGCTCACCAACGGGCACGGTAGAACATCTGAAATACTGCCTGCTGGTCTGTTGAGTCTCCATTTCTGTTGCAACATGCACACGTTAGGGCCCGAATTTGGTAGAAACAACCTGAATCCATGGATTCATCCTGCCTGGTGTCACTGGTTCAGGCTGGTGGTGTAATAGTGCAGCAACTGTGTGGTGCTGTCATGTCAACATGGACCAGAATCTAAGGAATGTTTGTGGCACCTTGTTGAACCCCTAACCCTACCCCTAAATTAAGCATGATAACCAGAATTAACAATTCAGGTTGTTCTGGTGGAAATGGGGCGTTCTACCCAGCACGAGAAAGGCGTGCCCAATAAAGTGGCCACTGAGTATGGCTAATATGTCTCTGTATCATGAAGCTCCAACAGTGCATTGACATTTCTCCAGTATAAGGAACATGGCGACTGTAGTGAATTCCTCTCAGCTCGTGGAAACAGAGCAGGGCAGTGCAAGCTGAAAGGATGGTTTGTTCAACTTCATGAGTGGTCGCAGCACTACATAACGTACAAAATATCTTCATCTGTTTGCAGGTAAAAGTAAAGAGGCAGAAATTAAGAGGATAAACAAAGAACTGGCCAATATCCGTTCCAAATTTAAAGGTAGGTGAACAGTTCTGACAAACCGGGCTTAACTTCAGGGAGAAGGCAGCGTGTTGAAATGGAGGGCCACAAAACTGACTTGTAAACCGTGGTGTATTTCGGGATTGGATTTGCCTTGCTGTTGCTGTTGATTCACTTCGCTAACTCACCCTGTGACTGTCTTGGCTTTGCCCCGTTTGTGCTTCCCCCTCAGTTTCTCGAGGGCTCTTGCTGTGCCTGCACTGTTAAAGGCTCACACACCTCACTGTGAATGTTTCTGTTTCAGGTCTTGTCCACTTGTTTACGGATATATTTTCCCCTGCATTTTGGCATCTTTTCCCTCTGTCACACATGCAAACATTCTTTAAGGTCACTGAAACTATTTAGAAGGCCTTCTGAAGAGCAGGTTGTAATAATGTCATCACCTCAATCTGCACATGCCCATTGTTGTTTTGTGTAATGAGCATGTGCTGAAACAACAACTACAGCTTCTCTATGTTTGGTTAGCAGTGCTAGGTCTGATTGCAAGCTTACAGCTTAACTCAGTGGAGTTCTATGTTTCTGGATTATTTTATTTAAAAAGAATAAGCTCATCTCCACTGCTCTGAATGTTCTTCTCTGGTGTTTGACCTATTGTTGATAGAGACTTTATTGCCACCAACTAGCCTCCAATGCTTGTTTGAGCATTTGGAATCATTTTTGCGTTCTCGTGTGAACAGAGGTATTATAAAACAAAGGTGGTGTACAGATTTTTTCTTTTTTAAACTGAGGGGAGAAATATCTGTATGTGTGGACAAGTCCTTAATCTCCTGTTGGTGTTGTTTCTCATGCCACCTGTTCCTCACTGCCTATATTTAGTTTGCTCCAGAATGAAGCTGCCCTCTCTTCCCATAGTGCTCAGCATACTGGCCTATGTTCATTGTAGCATGTTCCCCATATGCTGTCCTCTCCCTGCATTAAATCAAGGTTTGACCAATGGCTTTGGTTGTGAGTGTTTTCCTTTGTGCTTGTCCTTGTGCATAAATTCTGAAAGTTAGCAAAATTATTGGCCACTGCCATACCAAATGTGACACTGGAAAAGTATGGGGGGGAGGAGGTTTCAGTTGGTGTTCAGCAACAGTTTAGTGGAGCTTCAGCAGCAGTCTCTACCGCTCTGGTTACATGCACGTCCTGGGCATAATTGAAAACAGAGGGCATGAAAAGCTGACCATAGTCAAGTCCTTCCAAGAATTCAACAACCAACATTAAGCAATAAAGGTGAATCAACAAAAGTAGTTTTTGTTTTTGAATGATTTCATTTACTCATTTAATTGACATTGTAATGAAAAACTAAACAAAAAGCGTTCACGAGGACAGACGTGTATTCTCTTCCAGCTGTCCCAACTGCAACAACCACAGATGCATTTGGCTGAAAGTCACCAGTTAAAAGGGTTGCTTGTTAAACTGAAACATTGGCAACTTTTAAGGTGGAATGGTCTCTTGCATGCTACTCAATGCATGAGTTTAATCAATCAACACAATTACATTTACACCTCAGCTGCATTTGTCCAAGAGCTAGAATTTTTCCAAGCTGTGGGGCCAGACTTTCTAATAAAAAACATTTATTTATATACATTTATTTAGGCCTTATTAGTGTATTATAGATGATTTTCTTTTTTTGCCATTGTAACAAATTATGATCCTTTATCAGTGTGAATAGACTCTTATTGAAAATCCATAATGGTAACTAGATGCTTGAACTTTCTCTCAGGCCTCCATCAAAGAGGCAGTCAGATCAGTAATGACATTGACTATAAAAAATATCTCTGGATCAGATGAAGCATGAACCACAAGCACGTGACAAATTCAAATTCTGATGACGGCCTGAAGTGCCGACTGAATCGACTCTTGTTTGGTCCACCTGTCGATTATTAGGGTATGAAAATTGGGATCAGTCTAATTCCACCCTGCCTTTTCCTCCATTACTCACCAGTTTGGTATAAAATAACTGAAGAGGAATTTATTGTCCATCTTACTCACAGGGCAATGGCAGGCCAATGAAATTGTTGCATTCGTTACATCATGTAGACATTCAATGCCTTTTTTGTTTGTGTGTGTGTGTGTGTGTGTGTGTGTGTGTGTGTGTGTGTGTGTGTATTTGTGTGTGTGTGACTAGGAGACAAGGCTCTCGATGGCTACAGTAAAAAAAAGTATGTCTGCAAATTGCTCTTTATCTTTCTTCTGGGCCATGATATCGACTTTGGACACATGGAGGCTGTCAACCTCCTCAGCTCCAACAAGTACACAGAGAAACAAATAGTAAGTTTGTCCTCATGTTCAATCAGTGTGTAAAGTGGATCTTTTTATCATGTGAATACACCTGTGTGAAGGTGTGGGGATTAAGGAGTGTACAGATAACTTTACATACATTGTTCTTTATTTGGTGGAATTGCACTTAAAACATTTTGCCTTGTCCCTTTCAGGGTTACCTCTTTATCTCAGTTCTGGTGAACTCTAACAGCGACCTCATCCGTCTAATCAACAATGGCATTAAGAATGACCTGGCCAGCCGCAACCCGACCTTCATGAACCTGGCCCTGCACTGCATTGCTAATGTGGGCAGCAGAGAGATGGCTGAGGCCTTTGCTTCTGATATTCCCAGGATCCTGGTGGCAGGGTTTGTACATAAACCTTAATGCAGACAGATTTGAACTGCCTCTAAGTTAAGCTAAGTGCTTACTGTCACTCAATAACTTGGTTACGTTTGATGAGCATTTGTCAAAATAAGTAATTTCCTGCATGAATTTTTGCAATTACACACGCTGACATTCTTGACTTAGAGTTATAATCCTTAAAAATTTAATTATTTTGTACCCAATTTCTGTTGATATTTCTTCTGCAAAACTGTTCACTGCATTCACATTCTGTCATTGCCTCCTATGTAGTTACAGTTTTCATTGAAAGTGGTGCAATCTGCTAATGCTGCATGGGATTCAAATTGCTGTCACATGCCATTGACAGGAAACCATGTATGCACGTATTTCAACATGCCTCCTGGTTTGCTGATAGCTTTCCTATTGTTGTGTAAGAGCAGGGTATGCTCACTTCCTTAAAAAGTCTGAGAGGACCTTCAATTTGATTTTTATACTGCATTATGTAAATGTCCTGAAAAGACTTGCCATTGTTATTGATGTGTGCGATTTTGTCTCAATGCAACAGGAATAGAGAGAGAGAGAGAGAGAGAGAGAGAGAGAGAGAG
>JBBMOE010000001.1:28325121-28408395 GCA_037975065.1 Chaetodon trifasciatus | reverse complement strand
TGTGGTTTGTTGTCGAGTTGGATGTCAGGTTATCTGGTTTTTCCACCCTGAGTTTGAAGTGCACTTTTATTTCTACCTAGTTTGTGATTTAGATTAGTTGAGATGATCAACAATTCAGCAGAAGTGGTGATGCGGTTACATAAAGCACTGATGTTGTTTTGGTTTGATCAACCTATTGATGTGAAATTTGTCATTTATGGTCTGGAATTCATGTGATGTCCATTGGTGTGGCCAGCTGATCGCAGCATGTATCACATGGTCACCTGGATTTGGAAGAAGATTAGTAGACTTTGTTTGCGAGCAGGGCTACATTATGAAATAATGTCATGTACTGCTCACTACAGCTCCAAAGAAAAGACCACACTACTGATTATTTCCAGCTGTGAAACAATGTTGTTTTATAACATTACTTTCATTTTGGCCAGTTCTGTAAATTTCAAAGTTAGAAGCTGATGTGTAGGCATGTAAAGGCTTTTGTTTCATGTACTGCATTCTAGCAATTCATTGCATTAAACAGTTTGATCATCATATTTTGATTATTTTGTGAATTTGCAAATATTTTTTATTTGGAGATACATATGTAGTATTAGAAAAATATCCATATAGTGATTGGTTTAGAAAGTGTTGTCCAGCCAGCGTTTTACTTGTTGTTGCATTTCTGACAGAGCAGCTGCTCAAGGACTCTGTACTACTCAAATGCACTTACTATTAGTAACCACAGGTGTCGCCTAATTAACCAGGACTGAAGTCTGTGAAACTGTGACAGCGACCGCTTGTTGACTGCATGTGTTGGATTATGATGAGTGAAGTTGTCTTGTGCATGTCTCTATCAGGGACACCATGGACAGCGTGAAGCAGAGTGCAGCTCTGTGTCTGCTTCGACTCAACAGGACGTCTGCTGACCTGGTGCCCATGGGTGAATGGACAGCACGAGTGGTCCATCTGCTCAATGACCAGCACCTGGTAAGACAGTAGCTGTGTCCCAGTTCTGTACTACCTACTGATAAATGAAGTGTCCTCAAAGCAGACAGTAGGCACAATGAACATGGTCCATTTCAGAGCGTGCTGTCGATACACACTATTCTCCCACAATGCAGTGCACAAAGGAAATGTTGCTTACAGCTGGAAAAAAAATTGTATCATTGATGCCTGACTCCGCTGTCACAAGGACTGCTTCAGGAAATCATTCCTGCCATCACACTGTGCAGTAGCAACTTAAACAGTTAATCCACCAACCTCACAAACTCTTGTGTTTACATATTACTTTTACATATTATCTGCACTACTGCAATATTGCACATATTTTTGCTGTAAATACTGTTTATATAATTAGTCATATTGTATTTTTTATTATATTATTAGAATATTATATAATATGTATTATAAATTATAATGCATATTATATAACACTATATTTAGTTTTATACATTTAGTTTTGCTTAGTTTTATTTTTATTTTTATTCCTGTTTATATTTTTTATAATTATATTGTTCTAAATAATTGTTGATACATCCTGTGTTTGCCTGTATGTTAATTGCTACTGCAACAAAATAATTTCCCAATTTGGGATCAATAAAGAAGCAGTCCAAAGTCTAAAGTCTAAAGTCATTTCCTGTTAGCATAAAATGGTAAAATGTGTTCATTTTTTGACACACAAACTGCTAAAACATAAACACTGACAGCTGGTATGCTGTACATGCTGTGTAGAATTACTGAGTAGAATGGATTTTAGATGCAGCAGGTCTAAAAGAGGACCAAGTTGATGAAGTGCTGTGTCAGCTGGTCTGTATTTCTTGTATAAAGGTGTGTTTGTCTGTATCCAGGGAGTGGTGACAGCAGCCACCAGCCTTATTACCACTCTGGCCCAGAAGAGTCCTGATGACTTCAAAACCTCCATCTCGCTGGCTGTGGCCAGGCTCAGTAGAGTGGGTATCTTTCTGTCTCATTATATCGCACTGAGGTCAAAGATCAAGTCTGTTGATGTGTTGTCTTGTTCTTGCTTGTCCAGATCGTGACTTCCGCATCCATCGACCTACAGGACTATACGTACTACTTTGTGGCTGCACCGTGGTTGTCTGTCAAACTGCTGCGCCTGCTACAGTGCTACCCTCCACCTGGTACAGCACAGTCGTGTTTTTCTGGGGAAATTATGATCCACTGTAGAAAAGTACAGACCCATCACCTGACAAGTGATGAGTAGAACCTCATCACTGTGTGTGCTTATAGAACAAAGTTTTGAACATTCACTACTCTGGACGTGGAGTGGTATTCATGGTCCCCACATGATCATTCCTGATTCAGTTATTTCAGTTTTTGTCATTTCTGGTGTTTGCCCTTTATTCTACTACCAGGTCAAATGATTGACTTTGTCCGTAACGTAATCAATGGCCACATTTTCATCAAAATTGCTCTGGGAATAACTGTTGACTATGGTAATCCCATTACCTTTCATCCAGTATGACCCTTAGGCTGAAAGCAGAAACATTTAAACTCAGAAAAACCTATAGCAAAGAGCCTTGATGTGATCAGTTCATCTCACTCTTTTGGATTATGAGGTAGCAAAAACATTGTCTGTTTACTTGACATCCAGCTGAAAGTCAACAACAAGTTCTTCCTGTTGAAGTCTGCCTGACTCTTTGTTAATATAACAAAGATATAATGAAGTCCCTATGCTAATAGTCTGCAGAAGTAATGATGTTGACAAGAATTAAAGCAAAGGCTAGCTGGCGTTCACATCACAGGCTTTGTTGTTGCAGAGGATGCAGCGCTGCGAAGTCGTCTGACAGAGTGTCTGGAGACCATCCTCAATAAAGCCCAGGAGCCACCCAAGTCCAAGAAGGTTCAGCACTCCAACGCAAAGAATGCTGTGCTGTTTGAAGCCATCTCCCTTATTATCCATCATGACAGGTAAGTCTCTTCTGGTGGTCACTGAATTGCTGTCAAGTCGTGGAATTGCAGAGGTGTGTTCTGGAAAAGGAAAACCAGCTAATTTCAGTGAATTTTCTAGAGGATTTTATCATCGGTCAGCAGCATGTGGTGTTAGATGTTAGCTTTCAGTCCCTCTGTGGCAGACACCAGACTGTTAGCACTGCATTAAAAACCAGGTCATGCTTTATCTTTGCACTTCACATCAATTCCACAGGGCAAACCCTACTATCATTAGTTCACTTGCCTGTGAACTACCTGACAGTTTGTAGATGCTGAATGTGCGTTGGCATTCGGACACTACAGCCAGTTGTTGTATCTTTTCTCTCAGTGAGCCCACCCTATTGGTACGAGCCTGCAACCAGCTAGGCCAGTTTCTGCAGCACAGGGAAACCAACCTCCGATATTTGGCTTTGGAGAGCATGTGCACACTGGCCAGCTCTGAGTTTTCTCATGAGACAGTAAAGACACATATAGAAACTGTGATCAACGCTCTAAAGGTGAGTCCTTCAGCAGTTGTGTGTGCCTTTGATAAGCTTTTCAGGTTAATGTGAAAATGATGTGAATGACTTCGATCATTTCTTTCAGAACCAGGTGGTCACTCCTCCATGTGCAGGATTTACTGGAATAAAGCAGTGAAGTTGTAGCTAGGTCCAGTCCAGTGCTGGCACTGGTTACAAACAAGTGGTTTATCAAAAACAACCTATACAAACGTATAGGCAAAGATGCAGGCGTTCCAGGACCTGTGCAGCTCCTGTCAGTTCCTCCATCATATTCCATAAAGATGACACATTAGTGGTCATTAAGGGGAGCATGGTTATGTTTGTCTTTGTAGATTGTAGGTACATTCCATGGCCTTCCCCTAAACAGTGTCTGGCTAACAGTGGAATTTAAGTAGTTGATACAGCTGATAAAATCTGTATGACATTTGTCATTTCATGCACTCACACATGTTTATTTGGTTTTCTATACAGACAGAGCGAGATGTGAGTGTCCGCCAGCGGGCTGTTGATCTGCTCTATGCCATGTGTGACCGCAGCAACGCCAAGCAGATTGTTGCAGAGATGCTGAGCTACCTGGAGACTGCTGACTACTCAATCAGAGAAGAGATAGTGGGTCATCAGTACAAGCCTGGATGGCATTTTGTTCCTCTGTGTGCTGCTCTCCCGCTCAGCTGCCTGCTTCTTTTCCTCAGGTGCTCAAGGTGGCTATCCTGGCAGAAAAATACGCTGTGGACTACACCTGGTACGTGGACACCATCCTCAACCTAATCCGCATCGCTGGTGACTATGTCAGTGAGGAGGTGTGGTATCGTGTCATCCAGATTGTCATAAACCGAGATGATGTCCAAGGCTATGCTGCCAAGACCGTGTTTGAGGTAGGCATGAAGAGTTATGCCATCACAGATCAGCTTGGCTGTCAGCGTGCACCCTCAGCGTCTGCCTCATCAGTGTTATTACGTCACATTTCCTAGCAAACATTTTCATGTACGCACCACGAGGGCTAAATGTGAGCGAAGTGGAAATTGGCTCAAACTCGTTATACTATTGGGGAATCCATATATGAGCTCAGTCACATGGGTGAAAAATGGCAGGTCCATGTCAGCAGCCATCCCCGGGCCTCACATGGGCCTTTTGTTGCCTCTCTTTTAGGTGCACATTTAAGAACAGGCGTCTCTTTGTCCGGCCCCTCCACGGGTGCACAGACTCACACACTGTACTGTTCAGTGCAACAAGTATGAATGTACGCAGCTGTTTCAGGCATTTTTAAATATGGCTAAATACGGCGATTTCCATTACTTTCTTTGCTCTGGATGCAGCAGAACGCCACACACAGCTGTCCCCTTGTTCTGCTAAAAACACTTGAACCACACATGGACCGAGTGAGTCATTATAGAATTTTATAGAATCCATCCGTGAAGTTGTTTGCATTTCTTTCATAATGTACAACTATTCTAAACATGGTGCTTCACAAATGTTAGCTGGCTTTAAATGTGCACTGTGCAGCTGAATAATCAGAGGAAACATACAAATATCAATTTAAAAGAGATTGAATCAGACTCTGAATTGGCAGATATTAAATAGTGTCAGTGGGATGGGCGGGTCAAATGTGGTGGAGACATTCCTAGCAGCAGTAATGACCCTCACAGCCTAAAGTTAAAAAAAACTAACGAAAGTGAGACTGTTGACTAAAATCAGGTTATTCCAGGGGCAGACAAAACAGACCCTTTGGCCTGGTTACACGTTCCCCCAAGACATCCTGAAGGAGTTTACACAGTGGGAACCCAGTGAGGGATTGTTGCTGGAGTATGTGAGGCGGTGTTGGCTGGGTGGTTCCCACCTGTTCCATCCAAAATGTGACAGTAGATAGTGTGTGGTTTCTTCATGTTGTTCTAACCCACTGCTGTTGTGCTTTGTGAACACTTGCAGGCACTCCAGGCTCCTGCCTGCCATGAGAACCTGGTTAAGGTCGGGGGTTACATCCTGGGAGAGTTTGGGAACCTAATTGCTGGGGACTCACGCTCCAGGTACAGATGGCATCCACTGCTTTGAGAATTGTATCATTTTTGTCTGAGTTTCAGCTCAAGGCTTCAAAAACAAAAGAATATTCCTCTCACTTGTGTCAAGTGGTATTCAGCCACGCAGACACTTAGCAATGCTGACTGCATTGAAAAGTGCATTTGAAAATTCAACAGTGGGCTTGGTTCAGTCTTGAGTTGACCTGAGTGTTAGAAGCTCTTACTGTTGCTGCTTTGTGTCGTCTTCTCCTTCAGCCCTCTGGTCCAGTTCAACCTTCTACACTCCAAGTTCCATCTGTGCTCTGTGCCAACTCGGGCCCTGCTGCTGTCAGCCTACATCAAGTTCATTAACTTGTTTCCAGAAGTGAAGGCCACGATCCAAGATGTCCTGCGCTCGGACAGCCAGCTCCGCAATGCTGACGTGGAGCTTCAGCAGAGAGCTGTTGAGTACCTGAGGCTCAGCTGCATCGCCAGCACCGACATACTGGTTAGTGAATTATGCAGGTGTGTCAGTCTCACACACACTCAAGCTTTCAAAGCTGTGCAGACACACATCACAGTGGGAATTGTGATGTGACTTTTTGACTCTATGCGATTTCTCTACATCTGTGAAATAACTGAGAATGACCTCAGTGGTGCTGTCTGCATCAGCCCGGCGTGAAGCCTTACGGTATCGTCTTGTCCTCTCCGTCCCTCCTCAGGCCACAGTTTTAGAAGAGATGCCTCCCTTCCCAGAGAGAGAGTCTTCCATCCTGGCCAAGCTGAAGAGGAAGAAGGGCCCAGGACACCTGCCAGACATCGACGATGCCCGGCGGAATGTCAACGGCAGCACCGAGCACAGCGAGGACACCGAAGCCACCAAAAAAGTAACTGCTCTCACAAGTGACGCTTTGCATTCAGATCTGCACGTTTCAGAATGATCTGCTATGAATCAAGCCTTCACACACAGATATCATGATGTGTATTGTTGTATATTGCTTTCTACTGGTTTCCAGCCTTTTGGCCATTGCCTTTATTTCCTTCCGTTTTTAGCATTTTACCTTGATCTCTACATTCACTTGTCTTTTCTCCTCCCTTCTCTGCTCTTCAACCCCTATCCTTCTTTTCCTCTTTCGTCCCTTCTTTTCTTTCTCCATCAGTCTTCTCCTTCTCTGATGGCAGACCTTGTCTCTACCAACAGACCCCGCCCTGCCTCCTCTAGTCCCATCATGCTCTCTGCTGGGACCATGGTATATTCATAGCTAGAAACGACACGCAGTATAGTGAATTACGTACTGTGATTATTCTTTACTACAGAGTGGCAGCTACTCTTGTCTTATGAGTTATTTTTTATGTGGTTGATCTATTGGAAATGTCTCAGTGTGACATTCTGTTTCTGTTGTTGCATCATTATACCAATCAGTTGCAATTGTGCTCGTATGTCAAAGGATTTTGCTCCGAGGCTCCCCTGGTCATCTTGACGTGCTGTATGCTTTTTTACATAAACCAGCACTGAATGAGCACAGAATGGCCAACACGAGCTTGAACCTCTCTCTATAATGTGGGACAAACACAGTATTTAAATGTGTTGGAGCAGCTGTTGAAAGAAAACCTGAACAAGACGTGCATTTAGTGGAAATCAGTGCTCAGCAAGCAAGGCTAACTAGCTCCCACTTTTAAAAGCATGATGCTGGACGTTTTCAAGTGACAGACAGTTTAGATTGTGCTTGATAGCTAACTTAATGTGAAAGAATCTCAACATTCACAGGCTGTACAATGTGACATTCTTCAGTCTGTAGCAGCTCAGGGAAGTTGACAGCATGACACGGACTCAGACAGCAGCATGGGAAATGCCCAAAATGCTCCAACACACAAAAGCTGTGGTGTTATTATAGTTTACATTTCCTTACACAAAATGTGAGAAGAGTTCAAATTTCAGAAAGTAGAGAATTAAATGGATTGCTTTGCTTTGCTTGGGATTGCTGGCACTGTGGCCTTGTGTTTAATTAGTGTTCTTTGATGTGCTCTGTATGGAGATACTGTATGTTAAAGATGTTTGCTGGTGTTTCTCTCTCAGGGTTCCGCCCACCCCTTGACAGACCTGCTCAATCTAAACTCCACCCCTTCAGCAGCAGCCAGTCTGCTGGTCGACGTCTTTTCTGACAGCCAAGCGCCTGCAGCCGTAGACGTGTGTGAGGAGCATTTTCCCAGGTGGGACCATGCTGTGAGCTTGGTTGATGAAATCACAAGAGACATAGAAGTTACAACCATGTGTAGTGGTTACACATGCTGCAGAGTAATCCACATTCGCTTAAATGACTCCTGTGATTTTAGTCTTACACTATCGTGACTTTTAATCTGTTGTCTGGGTCAAACTCTTCAAACACTGGATCCTCCTATTCCCATCATGGAAGTGCAAACTTATGAAATGTTCCATATGAAACAAAAATGTAAGTTCTTATTGTAAATTTATAATTGTGTGCTTGTAAATTCCAGATTTGTGTGTAAGAACAACGGCGTCATCTATGAGAACCAGCTCTTGCAGATTGGACTGAAGTCAGAGTACAGGCAGAACCTGGGTGAGCAGCACCTGTTTGTCTCCAGTGTGCTTGAGTTCTGCATTTTTCGAGAGTATTGAAAAGAATTAGGTTCCAAAATAGGATTAATAATGATCAAGTACATGCAGTGGAAACAGGTCAGATGTAAGTAGTTTTGTAGTATGAACTCAAACATAGTTTACCCGCTATTGTCCCACAGGTCGCATATATATATTCTATGGCAACAAGACATCTACCCAGTTCCTCAGCTTCTCCTCGTCAGTGAGCAGCCACGACACGCTCAAGGCTCATATCCTTTCCACGGTGTGGTAACTTGCTTCAGACTTGATTGTCCAGTTCCAGCCTGTAAGAAGCCCTGCAGTTAACACAAGTAACTAAAACAACAAGTACAACTACGTCATCCCAGCCAATCAGGGCTTTGCAGGTCAGTTCTGCAGGTCTGCTGTCTCTACACACCATTCAGATGTCCACGAAAAACCTTCAGTTTGCAAACAACACGACAAACTGTAGCGTGTGAATGGATGTGAATACTTTCCAAAGCTGCTGTAGGTGTGCTGAGATGTGTGTGTGTGTGTGTGTCATTTACATACCTATAGAATCCTTGACCACTGTCTCCACAGCTGAATGTCCAGGCTAAGACAGTAGACCCCATAATAGAGGCTGGAGCTCAGGTCCAGCAGATCCTCAACATTGAGTGTGTGTCAGATTTCACAGACGCACCGGTACTCAACATCCAGTTCAGGTTGGTGTCTGAATGCATGCTTTTTATGTCTTCTTGTATATGCTGTGCTCTGTATGCTGATTACTCCATGTGTGTGAACAGATACGGTGGAACTCTTCAGAACATGGCAGTGAAACTCCCAGTGATGCTCAACAAGTTTTTTCAGCCCACAGAGATGACATCTCAAGACTTCTTCCAGCGCTGGAAGCAGCTCGGAGCGTAAGACTGCCTTTACAGCCGCAGTGCACCACCGTCCTGTGGTGTTTTTACTCCTCCTCTTTCATTTTATTGACCAAACAATTCATTCATTCATTGAAAAAAATATTTTAGTTCCATCCCTTGTTGGGTTCAGATAGCCACTCTGTTGGACCTGGTTCCAAGTTCCTGGATTATCCAAACAGAATGAGGCTGAAATAGGTTGTGTGTGTTTCAGTTTTTGCAGTGGATAGCATTCTGTAGTAACATGTTCCTGTTTTGCTGCCCTGCCCCCCTCCCTGAGATAAGTAATTATCTGCTATGGCTTCTCTCCTCAGTCCTCAGCAAGAGGTTCAGAACATCTTCAAGGCCAAACACCCAATGGACATAGATGTTGCCAAGGCCAAGGTAAAATCTGTGGACATGAAGCAGCTGTTTGTAAGGACACCATCGAGGCAGTCTGCATGAGTGGTTTGATGCTTTTATCATAAATGCTTTATAATCATAAAGGGGGCTTTTCTTTTCTCTTCTGTAAATTCTTTTGCAGATCTTGGGTTTTGGTGTGGCTCTGTTGGACGGAGTGGATCCTAACCCAGCAAACTTTGTTGGAGCTGGAGTCATTCACACCAAGAACACTCAGGTGGGCTGCCTGCTCAGACTGGAGCCCAACACACAAGCACAGGTAAAGACACACACACACACACACACACACACACACACGCACACACGCACACACAGACTCATCCCTGTCCTGAACCATCACACGGCCTGTGTAACTGTGTGTGTGTGTGTTTTCTCTTCAGATGTACCGTCTCACCCTCCGGACCAGCAGGGACTCTGTGTCTCAGAGACTGTGTGATCTCCTCTCTGAACAGTTTTAGTCTCAGTCCAGCACCAGCATTTGTACACCTCTGCTCTCAGAGTCTTTTGTTTGAATCGATTTGTTGTACAGTTTTTTTTTTTTTTTTACTTACTACGTCTAAATGAAGTGAAACATATTCTTCACGCATAGCTTCACTAATATGTCACTGCTTTAATCCTACCTTGTTCTCTGCGGACGGCCCAGCGAGGCCGAGGGTTCTGCAGCTCCAAAACGTTTTTGAAATAGTGTGTTGTTGCTGCTTGGGTACTGCCTTCCTTATTCAAACACTTTGAAGAGTTTCTTAGGAAGCATTCATAAGATTAAGTTAGCTGAAAATCTCAGTAGGATCGTACCTATGATACCAATGATCTCAACAATGAATTCATTTGTTCAATAGCGTTTCTATAAGACATTTATTCTTGTAGTGATTCAAACAAATATTGCACAGAACTGGGAAGCTTTCCTGAACTTCTCGCCCATTTTGCACTTGTTAGATAAAGAAATAGATAACAGAAGTAGAACAAATAGATTTAGACAAGAGAATTTTGACCTTGATGCCAGAATTCTTACTTATTTCACCACTTCTACATGTCTGTCATCTCAGGAGGAAAAGCAAAGCTTTGCATTGTGGTATTTTTTTAACAAAAAATAGACTTTGCTTCCATTTTGTGAATTTTTGAGCTACATTGTGCATAAATTTGACACATAGAATTCAGACACTCAAATAAAATGGCATAAAGTTCAATATAGAACACTAGGTAGCAAGTGGATCTCAGTTTCTGGTAGTGATGAATTCATATTATACTCCACACAATTGTGCCTGTGAATCTTTGTAACTTACTGTGAGGAACAGAAAGCCTTGAAATAGAGAAAGAGTGTTATTCTAAGTTTGAAGCACTGCCACGCTGTCACACTACTTTCACCTGATTGCATTTTTTCCCACAAAGCACTGCCAAACTGGTCATATTTCTGTAGTTCAATAACTTAATGTATGTTCTGTTTTATGAAATGTACTCGTATCATAATCCTTGGTGGCTTGTTCAGCATAGAGACTGGCTGAGTTGAAACTAAATCTTCCCACTACAACCATTAAAGCAGTGTAAATATGACCGGTGTTTTTACACTGGGTTGTCAAGAGTCCAGGAAGTCTGTGCCCAGCCAGGAAATAGTCATAGCCATCTCCTGGCTGTAGCTTCATATTTAACAGGCAGATTTTAAAGTGTTAGTGATCCTCTTGTGAAGCTCTCAGACAGAAAATAAACAAGAGTATGTACGAAAATATTCATCTAAATTAGTAAGATTAATTTAGGAATAAATGTAAAGAAAGTAAGAATAAGTCTTTACATTGTGGTAAAGGGTTTGGCAGATTCATGAATAGAGGTCCGTTAATCTGGACCTGAGAAGCTTTACTGTGACGTGGAATTTTACCAAATGGACACCATGTTTTAACAATGGCTCTGGGCCCAAAACCATTTACTTCATGTCTTGTACAATATAAGGTTTGACATCACTTTCCGAGCTGTGGGCTCGACCCTCCTGGAGGTCATCAGCTTGTTTACCTTTGTCAGGCCCTGAAGATCCGAGCTGTGCTCCAGAGGGCCAACCAGCCCAGTGTCACGCTGTGCCTTCTGTCTTTTCCTGTATGTCGAGGGATGAAATCTCAGATTCGCTAACAAAGTGGAACAAAGCACAGCTGTAAATGACCATTTGATAATAAGCACTGATGTTCTCTCCAGCCTGTTTTGGATATAACACTGTTGGAAAAGTCCAATAGCTCAATGTTTAATGTCAAAGGTGTCACTCAGAGGGACAGCTGACAGATTAGTACCCTGATCTGCGTTCTCCACTCGATAGGTTTTTAGCGTCTTTAAAGTTTTTTTCATGGTCTTACACCTGCAACTTAACCTTTTATGGCTCAAGCTGATTGGTCTCATCAGTCATTTTCAGACGCAGCAGGCAGCTGCCTCTGACAAGCCCACCTGCCCAGCACCAAACAGCAGGCAAAGGTAGCGAGCTGAACACATGGTGGAGCATTTTAGCTCCATAGTTCCTCAAAATTTGAAGAAGACCTGAACAGAGCTGAGAGGAGAGTGAACACTGCTGGAAACACGACACCCAATAAATGCTAACGTTGCTCTGAATTTGCTGAAAGCAATGTCATTGTTTCATAGCCTGGGTCTTGTTTTCATAGTTTTGTCCAGTATTCTCCTCTGGTGCACTGTAGGCCACCTTACCTCTGTTGTGACAGAAAACACAGATATGTGCTCAGCTGGACCAACTTTACACCTGGCTACAAATAAGGCCACCAAAATGAAATTATAGAAGGCTTAACCAGGTACCAGCCTCATGGTTTCTGCTTGAACCGAATTGGATTTAAAGCCTGAAGTAACTGATTTTGATAGTTGTGAAGCGCTGTTCAGGTGGAGCACAGGGTACGAAGTAGTGTTAAATATACTGTAGACAACTGGGCCTAAACCATGACATGAAGACCTAGCTTGTGTCCTCCGTGCTGTATCCAGTGCGCTCAGTGTTTACAATCAGTCGCCATTTGAACTGCAGAAATCTAACAGTGCTGTTTTTTGTGCCTTCCAAGACGCGTTTGGTGTCTGTGCCAGACGCAGGATTATGCTGCATTTGAAAAAGAAGAAAAGGCTGGATATGTTGTGTAAATGTCATGTCAGCATCCACATCCAAAAGTTTTCACCAATAAAAAAAATCTGCTTACATTTGAATGGAAAAAACACGACTAATGAGTGTAGTCACACAATGAGTGCACAATATAACCAACTCAACATCCCACAATGCACTTGAGACTTGGTCTTTAATAAAGGCCTCCCTGCTGGCTGGCTCGCCTCAGTCCTGGTGGAGTAGCGCCCTTTAGTGGGTCAGACTTGCAGACGTGTTTTTTCTTTGGAAGATTGGAGTGAAAGATGACTGCAGCGGTCTGTTTCCATTCCTGCTATGCATCACTTGCTTATTTCTTTCAGCGAATACACAAACTGATGCCAGTTTTTTCAGGATTTCCACTTCACTTGAAACTTGCACCTACATGACACTTCAGCTCCATTCAGGTGTTTGAATGTCTGCTGGATCTGTAGCTCATTCCCCACTTTTCACTTGAACTGATGCTACACTTGTTACTTACACTTAAAGTGACACTTTTTTCGTTTTCTTCAGCGCTCACACTTCAGCTTTTCAGTACTTCCATCTTGTTTTACCACAGACATATGTAACAGTGGTGTAATGGCGTTACACTTGCCATCACGACTTGACGTGTTGATGTTGAACACTCAGTGTAGCAGCATTTGTAGCTGTTGAAAACGAACAAAATAATCATTTTTATTTTTACCGCTGTCCTGACACCCTCTGCTTTTCACTGAAACGAGGCCGCATCAGCTGTCACATCTACACTGTTCCTTGTCACATGGGAATTGCAATACAGACGTTTGTTTCTTGCATGCTGTCTCTGGCTCATACTTTTGTGTCTGTCTCACACACAGACTGTGTTCTCGGCCAAAGCTCTGACTTGGTCTTCATGTGAAAGAGGGTTGAGCCATAAGGGTGGGAAAAGGTTTTGGCTGGATTGCAATATGCTCCAATATTGAGGCAATAATAAAGAATCTATGGTTACAACTAGGGAATAAAATGGAGGCTGATTTTTTTAAAGGAGAGTTTTAATGAACACTATTCACGATGGACGGCTGAAACGGGTCAGTGATGACGTTTCAGTGAAATGCAAAGCCGTGCAGGCACTCGATGCTTTGGTGTTCAACCTTTTCTGCCTTTGAACTGATTACTGTTTTTCAGGTTAAGCACCCAGTTAGAATGCACGCCTGCTTTTTTTTTTATTAAAGAGTTAAAATTTGAACTTGCTGTCTCATGATTTTGATTTAGTGTCATCATTTGAATTAAGTATGTCATAATTTTGACACCTCATAAAAATGACTAATTCTGTAGTGCATAACTCGGTTTCTTACCTTTCCCAGCAGTAATGTGCTTCCTTAGAAGTGTCAACAGTATATTAGAATAAAAGGTCTCAGTAAAACTTCATATGACATCACGTATGTTGTTTCAACTAAAAAGGGATAAAAGCAGATCATTTGGTTCACAGAGAACATGTTTGAACATGGAAGTTCATTTCTGACCTTAGGAGCAGAGTATATAACAAAATGCTCTGAATTCAAAAGTCCACTTAGACTTTGAGAAGTCAAATTATTTTGTTACAGATATAGAATTTGTGAGAATTTACATTGTTAAAGCAATTCTTGCTTACAGATGTGTGTATTTTTCAAAATGTGCAAAGTCACAGTCTGAACTTTAAAGAAGGAAACAATCGGTCAAAAGCACAATAAATTTTATTCCAATGTTTAATTTGCAGAGGTATTTTAAAATCACCCTGATACAGAGTGTGGGAATAAAGATATTATATTCTAATCCAGAATAAATGGCACCTCAGGCCCAATATAGAAAACTGACATCAGCCTGTTGTACAAAACCTTATTTGTACTTAGACCACTGTCCGTTCATTATTGATTAACTCAAACAGGTTTCTGTGTCAAGTACAAAAATACATTATGTTTGCGAGGCCCGATCATCCTGAAAAGTCCAAGTGTAACATAACTCAATCCTGATAACGCACCTCTGCTCTGAGCTCCTTTGTGACGTAGCTAAGCAGTGCAGCAGTGACCTGCTGCTGGAGGGTGGCATTGCCCATCACAAGGGCAACGAGCTGGGCCGCGTCCATCCAGTCCAGGTTGCCCAGGACGGCCATAATGTCAGTGTAGAGCTTCTGTTGCTGGGTTGGTGGCAACTCCATCAGGATCTGAGGCAGAGGCCTGAACTGCCCGCTGGTCAGCCAGCTGCCCAAGAGGCCACCTACTGCTCCACCTGGTGCAGAGAGGAGGGCGGATAAAGGTCAGTTACAGGGTCAGCAGAAATCCAGTAAGCATGTACAAGGTTTTTGTCTTTTCATGGACATTTTGATCGTTTTATTCCATTATCTTAAAAACAGGCATCTTGCTGACACCCAGCAGACAGGAGGAGGACGAGGGCTCAATCGTCCCTCTGTCCTTCCTTGGAATGGTTCACATGGAAATGTGCAATACTCAGCTGTGTTTTTGTACTTTAGCTTGGTCTTCTCCCAGCTGAGGCTTCCAGCGCTTCACTCTGAGCACACAGCCCAGTCCAGCCTCATGACATGATTTTACTTACCAAAACCTGAAGCTGCTACAATCAGTGTTTTTCTATCAACAACGACTCCATGTAATGTGAGGAGCTGCTTGTAGTGATGAAACCAAATACCAGTCTCACTTGTAGCTTCTCTCAGCTCATTGTTTGCCACTATTCTCAGTCATATAGTAATGCACAAAAAACAGCCACCACAAGTCCACAGAGCCATGGTGACATCTCCAAATTCATTGATTATCTCACCAAGACGCATTTAAAATAATTTAAAACAGAGGAAATCACTGCCGATGAATTATCAGCTGATCAATAGTCAAGCAGTGAATAAGAAAGAGGTGCTGGGTGTAGATACTGGAACAAAAAGCATCGGCTGTGCCTGAAATGTCCTCTTGGATTAATCCGTCTCCAAAAGGTCTCATCTGCTTAGTCAAAGTTTTGCATTTTCCATCAAGGCAACTGACCCTCAAAGCAACCTCGGGCTACATTTGGACCTGTTGATCAGGCAGCTGTAATGTCTACTCCAGACACACAGAGGTCAGAATCAGTGCTTTCTGCATTTATTCTTACCGACAGCAATCCCTGGAGGTCCACCGAGCAGCCCGCCGACAAAGGCTGTTCCTCCTGCCACCATCGCTCCTTTGGTGGAGTTTTTCACCGCAACCTTGATCTGATCGTGAGCTGATAATTCACAGCACAGACGCATGACATCATCCATTCGTGGAGCCATTCCTGCATTGAGACACTAGTGTGACAGGAAAGAGAGGACATTCAACTCTACTGCAGTGTCTTGCGTCAAACATAAGAGCCATCGAGTTTCGCCCTACAGTTGCAGCAGAGAATCTGCTCTCTGAGCCGAGTGTTTCCGCAGATGAGACGTGGTTAAGACGCAGCATCTAACAAACCACCGAACCTCATTTAGTCACACTCTCTCTCTCTCACACACACACACACACACACACACAGAAAATCATATGTGGTGAGCAGATACAACAGTTACTTTATTGCATCACATAGCTTCTCTACAGACTCCTCTAACATCTCACAGTGACCATGAGGAGTCTGCAGATTTCCTCAGACAGTGAAGGAAGTGTAACAAGGTGAAGTGTTAAGCCTGATGAAGATGAACACCTGAACACTGTATGAGGAAATGTAACTCAACCCATCTTTATTTGCTCTATGAACATTTGGGGATCTGCAACTGGGGTTGGGCTGGCAGTCGGCCAGTTTATAATCCAGCCTTGGTGGTCATTTTTCCATCAAAGGGGTCAAAGATAACAAGTTTGTCATCATGGGGAAATGCATACAAACTGTATGACTGTTTACACAGTCGTCTACATACTGAGAGAAAATGTTCAAATCTCTTTTCAAGGACTCATCTGCTTCCAGATAAATGTCATCAATGTCAGGCTGACATGCTTCTACATGAAGGGGACATCAGTAACTTACAGAGGACAACCTGCAGATGATACTGCTCCAAGCATCACAGTCCCAGCCACAAAAACAGACAGAGGCTAGTACTGAGCTCTGCCTCCCAAAACAAGGTGCATCACGTGCACAAGGGGGATGAAAGAATCATCATCGCACGCACGAGAGGAAATAATCAGGTGTATCACGGAGCTGTTGTTGGTTTTGCTTTCATTTTTACTTAAAAATTCAACATAGACTGAACAGCACGAAATAATGAAAAATAACTAAGAAAATAATGTAGACGTCCTGACATTTTATAACTGTTTCTCAGGAAAAAAGTAATGTTTCAACAAATATCGATTTTTATTCAAAATTAGGTCGTGTTTTTAATCTGTGTGTAGGCCGAATGTCAGCGTGGCTGCGGTCAACTCGTAAAACATCTCAAGTCAAATTAATCAAAACAAATTAAGTTTATTCATGATTGGCAACACCCGCCATTTTTTAAAATCCACGGATTTCTGAATGGGCTTTGGTGTGACAGATTCTTTACAGAACTTACCAGCCGGGTCCACATAAGGTGAATATAAACTAAGCAGACATACTAACTTTAGCCTTCAGTGTTTTTTCAGTCTAGCTGACTTAATGGCAAAGAAAACAGTGATTAATCCTCGACTGTTTGATTAAAATTCAACACAAGTTTCCAAGTTTCCTTTCTATTTTAATAACGTTAACAAAACATGATTTCAAGCACCAGTGGATTCCTTTCTTCGTCTCGGCAGCTGTCACCAGCCTTTCCTCGATAATTCGGCGGATCTGTTTGTTACAGTACCTTCAGTCTTGTCCCGAACTCGCTGAGTAAACTCTCGCTCTTCTCACGCATTCACAACGTCTGATCTCTGAAGTCATCCTACTTCCTGCTTCCCAAAATATTTCAGAGAGTACAGACAATCGCGACAAGATAGTTATTTTCAGCAAAACACGTAGACACAAATTGTCAGTCTCTGTCACTTTGCTGTAGCGCTACAAATCATACAAATCTAAATAAATACAATGTCATTATTTGTGTTTACACTGACAGAGGCCTTCATTTTCTGCTGAAGCTACTGTGAGCAGTAAAGTCAACACAAACACAAACGTCTTCCTGAACTCGAAAAAGAGTCAAGACATCAATTATTCATCTGAGGCGGTAACTGCTGCCTGTTTGTCTCATTTTCATCTGGATATACAAGAAAAATCAAAGCTTCACGTTAGGAAAGTTTTATTTTTAGAGTTTAACAACTAGCAAGCTGTACGCAGCTTACCAAATAATTGTCCAAAAAAAGCAGTTTGCGCATGCGCACTTCATAAAGCAATGGCTGGCGCTTAGGAGGTGAATTATCTGGAACTAAAGTGGGGTCACCGCTAAAAATATCAAACTATTCAAAACTATAGATGGAGGTAGCTAGCTTGTCATTTCTTTGTCCATAGTCCACCCACTCATTCCGCTATTTAACTATAAATAAGTATATAATAAACCAGTTTTCACAGAAGATAGTTTGTGTAACACATTCGTGTCCATTCTCGGAGCAATGAATGAGACTTTATCAGAGGCAGCAAACACCGGGAGAAATCACTTCATTACACATTCCGCTGTTAAGACCGTTCGCGGATCCACGCCTGAGAACACACATTCACATAAATGCGGATGGCTAAGACCAACATTTCAGTGCCCGGCTGCGTTTCGCCGACACATCTGTGCACAGCACACAGCGGTGTGTTGACAGATGACGCGACGAGTGACGCTGGCTCGCCCCGCCTCCCTGGGCGGGGCGTGGTGACGTTCCAGACGCAGTCTGGACTCTCGCCGATAAACAACTTTGAGATCAAAACAATCTCTGAGGAAGAGCAGCATAGACCCTTTCTGCACACCGGCCACACCCGAGGAAAACCAGCGTTATTCGGTCAGGTAAGTCAAAATGTGAACCTCGACACACCACTTAACAACTTGGCTTTTTATGAGCCTTGGATTTCATTTCTTTTGTTGTCTAACAGTCATCTTGACGATGTGATGTCCTTGCAGCCTTTGCTTGCTTGTTTTTTGGGCTGAATGTCGTCGATATTGTGATGTACTGCATGTTACAGCAGGGCCACATTCTCCACTTGGAAAAACTCACCCAATGCCAGCAGCCGTGATTGCAAGACATGAAGCAACACTTATCTCTGAGCGCAGTCAGCTGTTTGGCCTGCATATCAAACAAAAGGCCTGCTGAGATGATGCCATGCACAGGGTTTGTTGCATTAATGTGGGTGAGCGGACAGTGTCCTGCAGTGTGTCTGTGTTTGCAGGGAGGGGTCTGGTGACATTCAAGTCCGGCCAGACACGGACAAACAGGCAGGGAGGCATCCAGACAGCAGGAGGGGAAAACACCGGGCTATTTATGGCTCTGTGTTTGTCTTAACCGACAACAGCAAACATTTAGCAATCCATGTAATGTATGTGCAGTATGTCATGCTACATTAAAGCCAGAATGTGTCTTACGATATACCTCAACAGCTGAGGGGAAAAGGCCTCTGCGATCGTTTTTGCGATCAGCTGATCGAAGGATTCAAGAAGTGAATACTGCTCCTACATTAAAACCTTCACACACTGTGCTGGATAAATAGGATGAGGACAGTGTCTTTGACTACTTCCACTTATTGTGACAGCAAGAAGTCTCAGTTTTAGTGAATGGTGAAATAGTGTGTTCCTAATTGATGCCTAAAAAACAAAAAGGCTAAAATATCGTTGCCCATGAATGAGATGGGGACCTGTTCCAAGGACTGACGAACAAACAAACAGTGTTTCCCATAATGGCAGAGGAAGTGTTACAGGGTAACCATCAACGTCCTTACTTCGAGGAAGAAACCTAAAGCAGCATCACAAGTTATATAATATTGCTGCAGTCAGTGTAATTCCAGTCTCTTGTGTCATGATGCTCTTTCAGCTGTTTCACTTCTAAACTGACCCCACGTCACAGGCACTTGTGGGGTGTTTCTTGTGACGGCCACCAGGGGGAGCCATTTGCAAAAGACACGAGTAGTAAGGAAGTGCAGGAAGAGGAGGTTACTCCGATGAACCCAGTGGTGCTCCCTTTAAAATCCCATTAAAAATATGAATCCATTTCATGTCATCTGACGTGAAACTTTCACTCCACTGATACTTTGGTGCTTTCTTGCCGTTCACCTGCTTGCTGTTGTTCATTTTCAGACTGCGACAGAGGCGTAAAGATGATTGGAAAGATTCTTTCTCAACTGCTTGGGAACGCTGTCGAGGACTTTGAGGCAGACAGCGACACTTTTGAGGAGCTGATGGAGTTTGAGGAGGGAGGATGGGTCATTGTTAATCTCCCAGGTGAGAGACAGACCCTGCTACAGGCTCATCAATATGTTATTTGCATGGATATCATTTAAAATGATCTTGGCCCAGTGAGGGTCCTGGGATGAACCTGATCTATTCTTTATACTGTACAGAGAATCAGCTGCTGTCACCCCCTGATGTGGATCCCCTCGAGAACCTCCTGATCGAGCACCCCAGCATGTCTGTCTACCAGATGAGATGCAGGGTGAGTGGAGCAGAAGAGGAGGAGCTGGGCTCTGATGAAGACGAAGAGGACACCACCAGGTTACTGTCCATCTACACGTCCAGCTCACACACACATCTGTCCAAAATGAATACCCACTGACCCATTTGCATCACATTTTGCAATTGTATTTAAACTTAAAACATGCCATTATAAGTAAAAGCCCTGCATTTAGAATCTTAAGTACAATTATGGGATAAATATTATTTACCCACCCACCCAGTTACAATCAGTGTTGTGGGTAATAATACAAAAGTAGTGTAATCAGTGCGCGTTGCTCCACACAGGCAGTAATATTGTAAAATAATCATAGACTAGGTCATATCCAGCCTGCAGATCATGAATGTGTTGAGACAATGCACACATCCAATGTTACTCACCCCTGGAAGAGTGTAGTAATGTGGCCGATTGCCCTGTTATGGACATAGATGTCACGGCAACTGTCTGAGCCTTGTCTGCCTGTTTTGTGCTGGTCCTGTTACTAAAGGCACTGACAATGACGTTAATTAACTGATTCAGTGTTATTATGTTATCACCAATCGTTGACCTCTGACCTTGAATAAAAGTCAGATGCAGACCTTTGATAAGTTTGAGGACCTCTGCTTTGAAGGGAATCCTTAAGGAAGGTCAAGCAAGGACTTCTATGCTTAACTAACAAACAATTTTGGGCCATTTGAGTTGTGTTTTGGGTGGCCGAAATGTATTTGCACAACTATAGTCAATGGGTGAACACACAATCATCAAGACTGTTTTAATGCTGATATTAACTGTAGCCTTAAGATTGAATCCAAAACTAAGCTACTGACAAATGAGGACCATCCAAAACTTTCACAAGTGTCCTCACATTTAGGCCTAAATATGAAATTGGTTTTCACAAGGTTTGAAGAGCCACCTGCTGAGAGCTGGTGCACAGTGATACCTATCTCTCATATTGTAGATCACCTAATGTCTCATAAACACATGCTGTAACACGTCTGTCTGCTGTGTTTGTACAGGCCAGTGGCAGTGAGGCGGCACATATCTTGGCATCTTGCTGCCTGGGGAATTCCTCTCCCCTGCCACATCCATCTGCTGGCTGTCCAGAGGGCCAGGACCCAGGCTGAGCGCAAGAAGCTGAGCCGCAGCGCCCTCCACAGGCAGAACCTGGCTAAGACACGATTCTCCGCGGTCGAGAAACGCTACGGCCACTTCAAGCAGCCCTGCCAGCGCCTCTGCAACTACTGAATGGGAGGGATGGAGCTAGTGAGGGGGTGTGTCTCAAGTTGCCTCCACCACCGCACAGTGTGCAGCACAGTGCCTTTACTCTGAATTACTCAGGTTTTTCACCATTGTTTTGACTCACATAGTTAATTCTGCATATCCAGAGATTCACCACTTCCTGTGCTGTAAAATGATCCAACATCTGCCAAATGAACCTCAGCAGCACGTGTTTGTTTGGATTTGAATACAGGCAACCTGCACTGTGACCCTCACGTCTGAAACCACTGAGAACCACGAACCTCGATCTCCTGACATCCTGAATGACACCGTCGGCCCCTCAGGGCGGAAAGCTTTAGTAACAAACACAGTTAGCTTCAAAGTAAAACCTCTGTAGAAGAGTTGAGTAGTAGTGTAGAATGATTAGATATACTGTAAGTAAGAGAGAGAGTTGGAGGTGTGTGAATGTTATTAATAAGTTGTTTTTTTTTTACTCTTACAGTGTGTGACACTGAACCAAATCCAAACCTGCAGAATACTTTGGTCTAAATGACGATGCAGTTGGATTATGGCACATTTGGATTGGTTATTTCTCGCTTGGATTCAGTATGTAATGTATAATGTGCCTTAGCTTAAGGCGTTCTTTTGACAAGTGTGTTAAAAGTGAATTTCATGCCACATTGACCTGTACAGTATTCATGTTGTGCAAAAATATAATCATACTCTGTGAGCTTCATGAGATCAATGTTGCTTTTGTTTCTAATTGAGTCTTAAGGAAAACTTACAAAACTCCTCTTGATGTTTTGTATTGAGTCTACCATTTTGTACTTTTCAGCAAGTATTCACTCTTTCATGTTAGACAAATAGTTCTTTTTAGATTCACGAGTGTAAATACGATTGAATGTTATGTTTTTCTATATGTAAGTATTTATAAAATGTACAAAAAAATGCAAATAAATCTTGTTTTCTTAAGGTGGTGACTGAATGTGTTTTAATGTGGCATTACATACAGTTACCATCCAGTGGAATTAAACATGTTAGGCACCGCAGTGATGACAGAAAACCTCTCATTTTAGGAGGTCGTGTCTCTTTCCCATGAACCTCTTCACTCGCTCAGGGTCGACTGCATTGGCCCAGTGGCCACCCTCCTTGAAATGAGAACCGATGATCATCCCGTTAGCATCAAGGTAGCGTTCAATGTTGTCAGCGGTCACTCCAGAACCTATGAGCACTGGGATTCTCACAGACTGGGAAACCTCTGCAGAAGCAAAGAAACAGTAGAACAGTAGTAAGTACAGGTTTGAAAAACACACACTGTTGGTCACACAAATCCATGAGACAATTTTTTTCCCTTCCTGAATGCTAATGTTGAATAATGTCACCACAGTGTCTGTTATAATGGTGACAGGGAACCAAACAAAGAGAGGCTGTGACACACACAGTAAACTTTGGACACAGTGGAAGCCAACCTCCACACTGGCATGTGAGCGCAGTATCATTCTGTCTGACCTCTGCCTGCATGTTTGTGTTAACTGCACAGAGAGCGTGTGTGTGCGTGTGTGTGTTTGTCCTCATGTGTGACAGCACACACGTGTATGAATCCAAGGCTGGATGTCTGTTCAGCTCAAAGTGTTTACAGTTTTGTATGTCATGTTGGAGACGGTGCTTAAAATAGAAGCAGCAGTGTTGCTGTGAGAGTGACACGGTCCAGATTTCAGACCCACTGACCCTCAGCAGATACAAACCCAGGGACCTTTCATCACTGCACATAGGCCACTGATTAAGTCACTCACTGAAGAAGTATTAAAATTCTGGCAGAAAACCACATGTAAAAATATCTTTTTGCAAGTAAAAATCCTGCATTCAATGTTTTACTTGAGTAAAAGTACAGAAGTAGTGTCAGCTAAATGTAGTCAAGTATTAAAAGTGCAGGGACTCATTATATAAACTGGCCTCTTTCAGAATATTATTGCATCATTATTACCAATATGTATCACATGTAAACAACTTACATAACATACAAACCTGGAGATGGAGCTGATCATATGTAATATACAATGTCAAATTTGACTGCAAAGTGAGCAGTAACAACAGCCGTCAATGAAAAAATGCAGTGCAATACTTAAAATACTGAAACTTAGAGTGGTGAAAGAAGTATTCAGAAAAGTGGAAGAAGCAATACAACAATTCAAAAATACTCAGTTACTTCAAGTCCTGCAGGAAAATCTGACTTCATTACAGCTATAACCCTAACCAGCAAAACACATTTAAAATAAGATAAAAGTACTTGTTTTATGTTTTTGTAAAGTGACTATATGCTGTATGTTAATCTTAGCCTCCAAAGTGACAAGTCATTATAGCTGGATGAACTGATTTGTCGGCCAACAACAGGCAATAAACATTTTGACATATTATACCCCTTATGAAGCTGATAAAGCCAAACTTATTATGTAGCAGTTGCTTATTTCCCAGTGGATAATGGAGTAATGGTACCATTACTACTGTTGTTTCTTTTGTCTTGTCATGTTTCTGTCTGTCTGGTGACTGTTAGTCCAACACTCACTCTCCTTCTAGCTCGTTTGATCTCCACCAGCTACTGAGAACAAAGATCTGCCTCGTCAGCTGCTAAAATGTTCGCCTGCTAACTGTGTCTGTCTGCTGCGCTGTGTTGGACGTACAGCTGGCTTGTCAGGGCTATTTTTAATGAGAACAGCCACCTGCTGAAAGTGATACAAATGGAGCATCGGTTTGGCTGACTCCATACTCCAGACCACGTGAAATGAGGCTGAATGATCCTAAGAACATCCAGTTCGCTCTAACTCACAAAATTCAGCTTTGTGTGCACTGTCCTCTTAGCTCGGTTTTCATCTCTGTCAGCGCAGTCAGAGTCTTAAACTGCTCGATGCTCTGCTATGTTCACCAGCTAGTCACTGCATTACCCATTGCTTTGTTCTATTCACTAGAGGAAAGAAGCAGACAAAAGTCCACACACTATGCTAACAGCTCTAAAAGGCACTGACAATGCCTGATGAAAAGGTCTGTTAGATCCAAACGTTGCTCAATTAAAATTGCTGGCTGCTATGAGCACAATGTGTAAATTTTAGTCTGATTCTTGCCTCTAGTTTGTTTTGTTTAATGCAGTACCTATTCAAGTTTTTTTGGATGTGTGTACCTTACACCCACCCACACTTGTGACAGTGAGCCAGCATGCACAACACCAGGAACGTGAAACTAAAGCAGCTAAATGGAAGTCAGTCATTTTATTCTGTACACATGTGGCAGAATGTCCTCTATGACGCTGATACTGTAAAAAGATATTAATAAGTGCAGCTTTGACTCAAGTGCTTCAGTACATGTACTTACAGCACACCACTGGAAATGTAGTAGCTGTGTGTGTAACACAAAATGAAAGCATTCAGTAAAATTAAAGTCTCTCAAAACCGTACTTAATTCTTAATGACAGCAGTTAGTAAATGTCGTACTCTCTCTTTCCACCACTGGATTTACCTTAAAGTCAGTCATCATTAAGGGCTGTAATGAATTCTACATGATTCACGTGCACTCCCACAAATGTTAACCTTACTGTGTGTGCTTGTATGCATGTAGGTGAGCTTGAATAATGAAAATGACCGTCCAGCACCATCCCCTGGAAATCAGGCCATCCTTTCAATTCTGAAAGGCATATAGAGTGAGTGAAGTGTAATACTTTACTGACTGCTGATCACTGGTCTGAATGGCCGATAGTGGACAGCTGCTGTCAGTGAGGGTGTCCTCTGGTGGACAGACACGACACTGATTTGGAAGTAATTACACAGTATATAAGGCTGTGGTACCTCTAATATCTGCTTTTGTTGGTCTTATGTAATTGTTAGTTGAAAACTTTTAAGGTTTTTAGCATTTCATAGATGAACTGATTAATTAAAAAGATCAGTACTGAATCAATCAAATGAATGCTGAAACAAGCTGACCAGGATTGTCAAGACACTGTTCTGTTAATGTGATGTTTTTATTTTGTGGACAAGTTGGGTCTATAGTTTTCTGGATGAGACCACCACCAGACAATTTCTCTGCCTCAGTTGGACAATAAAGTTGTATTCTATTCTATGTTGAAAAAAGCCGCAGCCCTATATTGCTATCCAAAGATGTCAAGCTGTGTGATCAAAGCCAGCGTTCCTTGCAGCAGCATGTGGCTGCTGGTTGTATGGCGTGTGGACTTCTTGTACCTCTGAGCTCCCGGGGGTCAGCCTGCACTCCAGTGGCCGTTCCTGTGATGATGAGTCCATCAGAGAGGAAGAACTCTGCGGCACGTGCCATCTCCTCAATGCTAACATCTGACGTCAGGGCATGGGAGCTGGGAAAACACACACACAGTATGCATGCACAGGCTGAGTAAAAGTAGCTGGAAATACATCTAAGACTAAATCTGGACAGTGTGCTGAAACCAGGGTGAAATGAATGAAATTGAATACACTGTAAAACTGACTTAAAACTGGGACCAAGGACAGCAGCAGGGCATCAATTCCCAAAACCCTGATCATCCATCAAACTTCCAAACTCGTTAAATATTTCATTTCAAAATACAAAGTGGGAGTTACTAAAGCATCAGCATTGCAGAACACCAGTCTCAGCCTATATTTTCCAAACTTAGAAAACACTATAAAGAACTAACTTCTTCTTTAAAAGGTAGAGTAAGAAATTTATCAACCATCTCTCTCTTACTTAGAGAAAAGTGTAGGAATTTGTTGAGCAGCTCTCAAGTGAGCACATGATTAATCTCATGTAAGAGACGGAATAACCAATTGGAAACAAGGACTTAACAAACATTTGCCACATAGTTCACTCTTCCTTCAAGAATCCTTACATTTTAAGGAGTTATATGTTATCCTGCACAAGCCTATCTGGATTCAATCTGAAATTAGTTAATTTCATTTGAGTGAAATCCTTCATATTTCCTTTTGCAATAAGCATGTGACGCCTTATATTTTTAAGAATATATGAATGGAGGTAAAATGACAAGAAATAGACTGACATGAGAACAAAAGTTAAACCAAATGGAAGCAGGAAGAATATTCAGCGGCACTTCAGAGAAAACACAGTATGATAAGAGAGTGCGATGACATGCATCTAAGGTCCTCTACTGGAATCAAAACAGGAACAATGTGGTTATAAAGAATGGACCCTAACCATTCGGCTATCAGCCCGCCTCTAGTGCTTAATTTAAGAGCATTTATAAGTCAAAAGAAATTTGATAAATGAGTTTTATTCGTTTGTGAGTGAGAGCAGTGAAGATTTTGTCTTAAATCTTTCACTTAAATCAGCAGTTTGATAAATACAGTCCCTGATGTCGTTTTTTTTTTTAACTACAGATTGAAATTGCCAAAAGACCCAATCAGCAGCAAAGGTCAATCCAATTAATGATCTCTCTGACTGATATTTTCTGTCTAGCCCCCCAAAAACTATTTGTATGAATCATAATTTGCTACAGTTGCATTCAGAGTTATAAAGTGTCAGATACCTTTAAGTCTTCTTGCATGTTAGTGGCTCAACAGAATCTACTTCCTACACAAAGTGCACAGCTGGTGATCTCACCTGTGCTTCTTCTTGATGTCGGTGAAGACCTGCACATGCTCAGCTCCAATCTGTTTGCGGTATCTCAGTAAGTCCCCGGCGCAGGCATTCAGGAGGCCCTCATCAGCCACGTGAGAAAAGACAAAACCCTCAGCCCTGATGAAATCCAGACCTGTGGCCATACAGTAACATTATAATGCTATAGCTCACCGGCAGCCATTGTGTCAAATATGGCTACATTTTGTCCAAGTCTGGAGTAGCTGACCGTTGTTACTGTGGCCATGATAGCACAAAATTGAAGACCTCTGTTCTTTCCTGAAAGCTTTGGCTGCAGATGATTGCAGCCTCATATATAGCACAAATATAGTTTCACAGATGTAAAGACTGAACCTGAAGCCAGAGCTATGGCCAGTGCCTGCTGGTTAGCAGAAGACAGTATTTGCACTCCGAGCGGCAGGGATGGACAGACGCTTCTCACAGCAGAGCACACTGCAGTCATACAGGCACACACCTCAGGGCCCACAGAGAAGGAGTAAGGGATATCATGCATGTTCTCAATGATCAAACCATCCTGAAAGAGGGGTCCACAAGCAACGGTTAGCGGCTTTCCTGGAAATGCTTCAGATGTGTAAGGAATTCACAGAATGTGCAGTAACTTACAACCCCTGCATCGCGGTAGATTTCTGCCTCCCTGCAAGCTTCTTCAGTGATCTGGGACATTTTCATACAACCCAGCGGGGTGCCTGAGACAGACAAGAAACTTCGTCACACACAGCATGAGACATTGTGGACTATAGATCCACATTTCAATCCACGCACTACAGTTTAGAGAGAACATTTATGTTTCACTTAACTATGCTAATTGGAAAGTTATAGTTACTAGGTGGTTACTAAATTGTGATAAAGTATGATAGTTTGCTTTAGATTAAACTACAGTAGTTTAAATACACTTCACATAGACCAAATGTAACAGCAAAATGCTAACTTACTAACACATCAGTGCACAGGCAATAATAATAATGTCATATATAACAGTATAGCATTAGCTGGGGCCATTTTTCTGCATCAGTATTTTTACTTTTGATACTTTGAGGAGCTTTTGCTAAAAACAATGCACTCTTCAGCAACATCCTCAGTGCAGGAGTGTTGGACCTGCTTACTTACTGGCTTACTTTCTGGCTACTTCCCCACCACTGAAAACAGGTGAGTGCAGTCTGAGTTTACCTGGTAAGGCTTTGACATGGACCATTCCAATGACCACGGATTTCAGGCGCCCGAAAAGGTCCACAAACTTCATGTTTCCGTTTTTGTGAAGAAACCAGGGGGACAAAATATCTTGCTTTTGGTCTTTCTAAGCACAGGAGTCACGTGACTGGTCAAAGGTCAACTTTGTTTGACCAAAGAGAATGTCAAAAAAATAAACGAATCAAGCCGCTAAGAAAACATTGTTTATCTTACACTATCTCAGCGCCTGGATCAAAAACGATTTTAGTAGTTCGTTTAGGGAAAGGGTTGCGGAGTTGCAATGGGGGTTAAGTATGGCAACCCATGCGGGAAATGGACGCCGACAGAAGCATCCGCAGGCTAACATAGTTCATTTTTGTGCTAAATAATTGATGCGCCCAGAGTAACAGTGAGTGACAATCAAATACGGAGTTCACCGACTGAGAAGACTTAATTATCTTACATTATCTGAGTCGTATTATGTTTTATTTTAGGCTTAATCTAGAGGAGTACGGCTTTGTTTACATCTGACAGACTAGCCACGCGGTGCCTGAACACTTCCTGTTTGGAAGCACCGCCCCTGCAGCTGTCAGCGACAGCAGTCACGCCTCTCGTTTAAAAACTTATTTTTTCATTTATTTAGCACAATATAAACCCACTATATGACACGCGTAGGCTTTACACATGCCACAGGTGTGAAACTGTGGTGAATGGAGTTGAAATTAGTCTGATAAGAAGCGGCGAAGCTGGCGGTTTAGCGCCAAGTTAAATCTACCCCTCCCTGACGTTGATGCTTCAAGTCATCTGTTCCCGACAAGGCGCCAGCTCAGAGGAACTAGCCCGGCCTGGACTCTCACACACAGCACCTCCGAGTCTGAGCAACAGGCGGTGAAATTACACGCTACTTATTTATTTCTTCGACGTGGATAAGAGTGAACTTCAAGGGCAGAATCTTGAGGTGAGTGGCTGAAACGAAACTTAATCACTGCATCGAGTTAACTAGTTTAGCTAGCTTGAGCTGCAACTTTTGTCATGTTAGCTAAGTTGAGTTAAATGCTGGCTAAACCGGAACATGTTTGACTGCTATTAATGAATTAAAAAGTTTGTGTGGATGCTCATACGTAAAAGTCGCTTGTGTTCGCGGCATGTTCGGATTGATTTGCGAATGCTGTTTAATGCTGAATTGGGAAATAGGTGCCCTAGCTGTGCCTATGTCTTTCGGCCATTATGTGGCGAGCCATCTGTCCAAAGTTAGTGGGGGAAAATAACTAGGTTTCCCTCTAAAATACGCAAAATAACAACGTTGAGTAGCTAATGTAGTGTCTGTTTTTTGTCACCGACTAATTTCACGAACATGCTTGCACTGTGTGGTACTTTAGGCGACTTTTAACATTGCGTACCGTTTCCATTTCCCCGCGCCAGACTGAGTTGGGCTTTGTCAGGAGGAGGGAGTTGAGAGTGGGGGTTGGGAGTGAATGACTGTGTTTTCTTAAACCCCAAAATAAGACTTAAAAACATTTCTCATCCACAGGTTTACTCCGAAACGGACACACATCCCTCTGAGTATAATGCTGGGGAAACGGTGAGTTTCATATTTATTTCGACCACGGTTCTTTGAAGCTCGTCAATCAAAGTGTGTGACGACAGAGAGAAAAGTTGATGGAGCTTTAGCCATCCGGGCGGTTAGCTTCTTGCTATAGCACCTTATTTTGACCACATTAACAGGTTTATCCAAGCGTGTTGAAGTGTTTTATGTCTACTCTGGACTCTTAGAGCCGCGTTGTTATTTTGTGTTGTTACAGGGAAGAGACACAACCGAAGTCTGTTGCTCCCGAGGCGCCCAAGATAACTACAGTACGACCGAGAAAGAGGAAGGCAGATGTTGCTATTGTAAGTAGTCTGAAAGGCTTGCAGGCTAGCTTATGACTGGCTGGAACCCCATTTTCAGCTGCAGCTAGGTTGCAAATGTAGGCCTAATTCAATAAGCCAAATCTAAAACTGGTGCCAACTATGTTCAGCATTGCTTGCAAGTAACAATGTCTTGTGCTTCTTTAAAGTATACAGAGTTATGCAGCTAATATTGACCTTTCTTGCATTTATTAGTGCTTGTTATGGGTGTTTACAAAGCAAAACACCGCAGGACAGGATTCAGTCTGTGCCTTTCACAAACTCTGACCTGCAGTGGAAATTCATCTGACTGGACCAGCTGGGTGCTGTCTGTGAACTGAATCACAGACAAAATAACATCATTTTCCTTCCTTCTCTCCTTCCTCAGTGTTTACAAGATCTGGATGATGAGGAGGTAGCAGAGATGACGAAGAAGAAACAGCGTGACTGTGAGGTATGCATGGTTGTCTTTTATCACTTAGTGAAATGCACAGTGAGTGTGTGGCAGTGTTCACAGGGGCAGGAAGGCTTCTTTCAGTCCTGCCACAGATACCACATTTTTTCTCTTCTGCCAGAGCATTTGATTTATTGATTACTCCCAAAATGTTAAGAGGATTTCACCAAATATAACAAAAGTCTAAGTATCGTTAATGTATGCATGGCCTGGTCAGTCTCACAGCCTTACCCTCATGTTCTCCTTCTTTCATCTCTCTCTGCTATCTCTCTTTCCTGTGAAGCTGGGCTGGAGTCCTGATCCTGTTTACACAAGTCCACACAGGTGGATCCCCACACCTGATCAGGAAGAGGACCAACCAGTTGCCCTAATAAACGCAGGCTTCCCCCACTATGTCTTTAACAACATATTTGCAACCCCTGTGCATTGTGCCCCGCTTCCTGCACTGTGGTGAGTAGGCCTACTGTTGTGTCGCAGGTTGGGCTCAATATCATTCAGCTACCCTTGTTGTCTCTTGTAACATACTGATGGGTTTCTATGTAGGGATATATAAGTTAAGCGTAGGCAAAGAGGCCTAGGCTTCACAGTGTTCACTCAGCATTTTCTGTTTATCCTTGTATATGTCCAAGGAAAGTTTTCATTGTGTCTGTCTCTGTTTTGTTATCAGCTGGGCCAGTAAGGATGTGGTATGGAACAACATGTTGGAGAAGGATAAGAACTACACCAGGGATGTCCACATGATGGAGAACCACCCTCATCTGCAGCCCAAGATGAGGGCAATTCTCTTGGACTGGCTCATGGAGGTCTGTAGCATGTCTTGATGACCAATAGGATATGTCTTTTGTCAACACCAAAACATAATAACTTTCATTTTGGAAAAAGACATCTGAGTTTGTAGTTAAGAGTTCTTGTGTCACTGAGAGAGATCAACGTATAAATTGCTTTAACAATAACCATGATTAGGGCTGCGTGGTAGTAACGTGAGACCTGGTCAGACGGATGCGAGATCTGAGGTCTGTTTCTAAAGAATACTGTATATATTCACCGCTTAATGCTGTACGGCCTGTGGACGGGCCATCAAGCGTTCAGTGCTCTGCCCGTCTATATACACAACTTCTGTGTTTAGGTTTATGCTCATGCCACACAACATCAAAAAGATTTGTGTGATTTCATTGATGCAACCCATTTCAAGATACAATCACAACAGCAGGTGCAGTCAATGCCAACAACAAACATCTGATTATAAAATTGAGGAAACACACTGAAACCTCATAGTAATCCAACAACCTGCACCACTGACAAAACCGGTCTGGTGACATTGACAAAGGTCCTCATGATCCAGCTCAGTCAAGCTGTTTTATCATTTCAAATTAGCCAGCAGACGTAGTAATCTATGTTTTCTCCGTTCTAACTCCAGCAAGCATGCACTCACAGTCGATATGTTGGTCTCAAGATGGTCGCTGCACTCTGATCCTTTGATTGACACCTCACTTGGCCAATTAAGATCTTCCATTTCACCTCTACAGCCTTGCTGAAAGGAAGGGCCCTGTTCTCTTCTTTTGTCTAAAGATTGAGCCAGTTGCAACCGATTGGGCAGATGATGGGTGCCTCGTGTAGCCGATGACATTTGAAAACTAGGATATGCAGCTTCAGTGGGTATTTTACAGCCAAATCAAGGAATTCAGTGCAAGTAGTAATATTATGTAGGGGTTGAAAGGATGAAAATAGTGAATGGCCTTAATATAAACATATATATATAGCCTAAATATAAGTGTAGATACCCAAAATATAGCCTGAATATATAATTGCCTGAATATAAATAGATATTTGTCTCGATAAATAAAGCTTTTGCTTGTTTAGTTAGTTAGTGGAGAACACCTAGACACACCATTAGAAAGACATAAATAAAACATTAATTTCTGTAGTATTGTATTAAATTTATTGAACCTGGCCTAGGGTAAGACTTCATACTGTAGTCCCAGTGTTTGTCCAGCTCATAAGGTCCAGATATAGGCATCTGCAGGCACCGATTTGTAAAAAATACCCACCACAAATTCACAATTTTGAGTTTATTCAGCTTATAACCAATTCTGAATCCTGTTACTGCATCTTTTTGTGAAACATTGTGTGGAAATATGCAGAAAAATCAAACCCATTCACTGCCTTTTTCATTTTTGAAATAAAATATTCTAAATTAGGAATGACACAAATCAGCAGATACAAAAGGCTCCGTTCCAGTGAAAAGCAACAAAGCTTTGCCACGAGACAAGTTTCTCTCAATGGAATACATTTTGCTCCATAATTATTGTGAGCTTCCTGAAACCGTTTCTCGTCCCTCGTTCCCTTACTTCAGCAAACCGACTTGTGGATATGGTCTGATGTCAGTGGATGTCACATCAGTGCAGTGATGTTCTGTTTGCGTTTATGTTTTAGGTGAGTGAAGTGTACAAACTGCACAGGGAGACATACCACCTCGCTCAGGACTACTTTGATCGCTTCATGGCTACACAGAGAAACGTGTTCAAAACAACACTGCAGCTCATAGGCATCACGTGTCTCTTCATTGCTGCTAAAGTAGAGGTAAGAATGGGTGGACTGTGGAATGGTCAGAATCTGTGGTTTAGTCTTGGTTGTGGGTTTGCTTTAGGTACATCACCGTAGTTGTATTTCCCCCTTTCTGTGATGATGATGATGATGATGATGATGATGATGATGATGATGATGATGATGATTAGTTGTTCTAATGCTAGTCCCATGTTTTGCCTCTCCCAGGAGATGTATCCTCCCAAGGTCCACCAGTTTGCTTATGTAACAGACGAAGCCTGCACTGAAGATGAGATTCTCAGTATGGAAATTATTATTATGAAGGTAAGGAACACACACACACACACACACACACACACTGCTCTGCATCTGTCCTAGACTCACATGCCCAGTCTACCTCAACTGATGAAGTTAGTTACAGTTGAACTTGGCATGTAAACAGTCTGGATCTTGTAATGACGCCTTAAGTCACAGAAAGCACTAACAGTGTTTTTTTTAATACTTTTTTTATTGCACGATTTTGGAGCACGTCTGTCCAAAAGGTAGTTGTTTCGGAACTGCAGAAAATCTTGAATTTATTCAGATTTAGTTTGGTTTGGTTGTATTGCTGTTGGTGATGGAGAAGCAAAACCAACAGCAACAGCTTGTCTGCTCTTTCTCTTTTTCAAACACAGGAGCTGGAGTGGAGTCTCAGCCCACAGACTCCCATCTCCTGGCTCAATGTTTACATGCAGGTGGCCTACTTGAAAGAGACAGACGAGCTGCTCATCCCCAGATACCCCCAGGCTACCTTCACACAGATCGCAGAGGTAGGTTTTGTGTGTGTGAGTTTTATTCTTTATTTCTTTACTAATAAATTGATATATCAATTATATTCTTCATTAATATAGAGCAGTGGTAGAAATAGCAGTGTTCCAGGTCCGCACAGCGCTTTTTAATTTGACGAACGTTTCAACTGTGAATGTCTTCATGTACATTCATGTGCACATGGTGAACCCCTCCTACCTTTCTTTAAGAAATTGACGTTTTTTTTCCAACTTAGATTGGTGTCTTTTTTTCTATGTCTCGCTCAGTATGACTGCATTTAAGCAGTGCTGGACAAACTTATTTCTCACCTGTGATGTTTGACATTGAAAATTATGCTTCACATTGGAGTTAAGTTGATGCTGAATAGTTTAATTGTCTCTTGTCGCATGTCCTTGTTCTCAGAAGTTAGTTATTACTTTAGTTCTAACATCAGTGATGTCGGGCAAAAGTACAGGCGGCACCATGCAGTTCATCTTCAGTGTTGTCCATTTGATCCCAAGTTGGATTTATTGAATCAAAAACAAAACAAAACTCTACTCTGAAACTACAGAGGGTAATATTTATTTGTAAAAATCCAGCTCCAGTTTCTAGAAAGTGCTAAGTGTAGCTTGGACTGCAGGATTTTGAGGCCAGCCTTATAAAAACAAAAGCCAGTCCCTGACTTGCCGAGTGAGTGAAGTAACACCATTGGCCGGTCGAGTGTTGGAATTTCCCCATTGACTGTTGTACTGAATAGGTGCAAAAGTTAGTTATGTACCATAACTCCAGATTTTATTTCATAGAAGCTTGCTCATGGGATCAGGGCAAAAGGTGGCTCAGAAACACGACAACACCTGTTGACACCGGGGGAAAAGACATAACTTCTACTGCTGTGAGAAGTGGAGACAATAGTTTACACAGTGTATCAGCTCAGCATAGAGAAGAATAGGAAAGCAAACAGCTCTCTGTGCACCCAGAGGCTGCTGTGTTCAATGCTCCCCCACAACCTGCGAAAAGCAGAATTTGCATAAATACCACAGTTGATTCTGTTGTGGTTTATTAGGAGAACCTTCTTTGTAATACATATTTTGAGATCTGCTTTGATACTTAAATACAGCTGGTTTTCGTTTTTTTTCTAGTTGTTGGACCTGTGTATGCTCGATGTGCGTTGCCTTGAGTATTCCAATGGCATCCTTGCTGCTTCTGCCCTGTTTCACTTCTCCTCACTGGAGCTGGTGGAAAATGTCTCAGGTAAAAAAAAAAATTAATTAGAGATGTACTCTTCTTGAGCAAAAGTTTTATATTAAAACATCCCAGTATACATAGGTTTTTATTTGTAATGCTTGTGTTTTCTTCCTGGTGTTGCCCTGGTTGTGTTTGGTCAACTCTTTGTTAATCCATTTGTCCATGCAGCTCTGAAGAGGGTGGAGGTAGAGGAGTGTGTGAGGTGGATGGTGCCATTCGCCATGGCACTGCGGGAGCTTGGTGGGTCGCCAATGAAAACATTCACAGGAATCCCTGCAGATGACATGCACAACATCCAGACCCATGCCTCCTACATTGCATGGCTGGTAAGTGAAATGTTGTGATGAGAAAGCACACTATGATTTTCTTTCTCAGTTTTAATATATTTGATGAATGAGAAATGAGAAAATCTTGGAAAACCGCCTCAATGGATTACTATATAAAGTGTCCTTCTGCTTTAGTAGGAACACTGCTAATATAGACCCCAGACATTGAATAGCCTATGCCCACCGGATAAAGAAATGAAGTCAATGTTTTTTACTGGCTAAAATGAATGCATATTGAGTATGACTTCATTGTGCAGTTGTTAATAAGTGCTGCAGTAAAACAACTTGAAAATGAACACAGAGGTACTTGGGGACCTGTTCTACCAGAATGTGGCTGAGTTTGCTAATAACAAAATGACAAAAAGAAAAATGTTCATGGAAAAAAATCTGCCTTTGTAGAAATGGATCCAAATCTAAAATGTCAATACAATAAATGATATTCCTGACATCACAGCAGTGAGTGAAGTTTAGAAAGAAAGACCACAGACATCGTCAGTATCAGTCACTTATCCTGTCCTCCATCCTCCTCCCTCTGCTGCTGATGTGATTGACAGCCTGCAGGTAAAGCTGATGAAGGGAGGAAGGGCTGGTTTGTCTCGGCCAGCAGCTAAGTTTACAAGAATTTGCCAAATTTTTATGATACTCGTCAAACTAAGCTAAAATACAATTTCTCGATCAGCACTAACGCCCGTTTCAAGTTTCCACAGCATGAATAATTAGTATAATGGACCTGATTACCTTTCATTTTTGACATTACAGAATCTTTTATTGATAAGCATGTCTTAAATATAGTACAGAGAAGCCTCCCCTGTTCCGCTGCTTCTTGGTGACTGCATAGTTAACCTGTGTTTTTCTGCTGTGTGCAGGACAAGGCCTACTCTTACCAGGATGTGGAGCTGGCGCGTCACAGCAACTGTCCTGTCCCGTCAGGCGTCCTGACTCCACCGCTGAGCAGTGAGAAAACTGAAGAGTTGGTCAGAGTGGATGCCACATTGCTGAAAATCAGACCCAGGATGCGTACCCCATCCCCACAACGGCCTCTTCCAAAGTAACGAAAACAAACATGGAAACTGACAAGACGACGCCGAATCCTAATTACATTTTTACATGATAGCTGTAAAGTGGGGGAAAACATTGGATGTGTTGACTCTGCTCAGCGACTGTGCAGTAACAGTCCACATGTGTATTATTGGACTTTCAGTGGGGATACGTTGATGGAAATAGTATTTTCTCCTTTCAGAGTCGTGCTGATTTCTTGGATCCAGATGCTTTTAAATGTTTGTCGTGCTGCACACGCTGACTTTGGTTAAAGTGGGGAAACACTGACACACAGTGAGCAAATAGTTTGCATGGTCCCAGTCCCCACAGGAAACTGTCACCCTCCAGAACACAGAGCAAAGGACTGTTAGGGATGGGATGGCTCAAGGGGAGATTCTTTTTTTTTTTTGAACCCCATTGCAGACAAATGCTTGCATTAATTACCAACCACACCTACATGTAGTGGCTGCCATTTTTATTTTCTATGCAGAGGCCAAATTTAATGGACTTTTTATGGAGTCTCTCTTTAATTTTGTGTGTGTGTGTGGTGATTGCTGTTTTTAATCTATTAGTGGCCTCATTTGCCCAAAACTATTCCTAGGGTCATATTTGGCTCTATGTGCTGCTATAAAAATGGGCTTTGCATGATGGAGGGGGAAGAGTGTGTGCGTGCGTGCGTGTATGTGTGTATATATATATGAAATGGTGTGTTCTTGTTTTTGGTTCTACTTTGTCCATTTTATTGGACAAAACATGGCCATGTTTTGCTAAGGGACCAGTAGCTTGGCTACCGAAATGGACAAGTGAACCAGCCAGGCTTCAGAAGCTAAAGTATTGATTGTATTTAACTTTTATTTTAATCCCAACCTGCCGTTTGTTTCCCCACCACCAAAATGTTAGATTTCTATTTGACTCTTAACTCTCAAAATAAAATGCTGCTACATATTTTCCATTAAAGATGGTTTCTGAGGACTCTTTTAATGAAACAATCTTTTGTTGTGTTTTGAAATTGTTTGTAAAACCATTGTTGTTAGAAGAAGAAGAAACATACTTTTATTTATCGCATCACACTACATGCACACGCCATGCTTCTCGTGAAATTATTTCTCTGCATTTGACCCATCCTTGGTCAGTCCTTCCTCCACGGCGGACCAGGAGCGGTGGGCTGCCAGCTGACAGCGGCGCTCGGGGACCCAGTTCCTCTTCGTCACCATTGGTCAGGTGGTGATCTTCTTGCATGTTTTTAGTGGGGGTTTTTTATGGAGGATACCCCAGGTGAACACGGGGAGAACATACAAACTCCACACAGAAAGGCCCTTTTTCCTCAAGATACAGGGCAGCAGGCACCGAAGGCATGGGGAGGACACACCCCCAGTGCCCACAGCGCCCCAGACGAGAATCAAATCCAGGACCTTCTAGCTGTGAGGCGACTTGCTACCTTAGCACCGTGCCACCAATCTGAAATTTATGAAATCTTGGTGTGTTTATGTACTGTAGTGTGACTCCTGCATGTACTGCCTTTGCCTGTTCTCAAGAAATCAGATTCACACTGGCTTTTTTCCACTAGATGTCAGTGTGATGCTGTCCTCTGGAATGCATCCTATTCTCACAGAGAAATACAAACATGCGAATGTACCATAACTAAAGTAAGAGTACATTGACTGGATCAGATATAAACCAACAAAAAAAGTACCCCCTTCTCACTCAGTTCAGTCTGTGAATTCAGAGCATGTGTGTATTGTAATGACAGAGCAGAGTGGTCAAGACAAGTCCCCCAGAAGTCTTTCTGGTTTGGCTGGAATAAAACCATTCAGGAAAAAAAACCTTAAACTTCAAGAAGAAGGATTGAGGAGGGATGACTCTTTCAGGACAGTCATACAGAAGGTGTTACATATACACGAGGCAGGCCTTTCAATGCATACATGTAGGGCTGGTAATGCCTCTTGCTTTCTATTGTTCAGGGATTATCTCAGGCCAAAACTCGAGAGCTGCAAGTCTCAGGTCAAGCTTTCAGGGACCCAAGTGTCCACCACAGTCAAGCGTAATTTTTGTCATTTAGGTGTGACCTGAATCGTCAGTCTTTAGTCTGCAGGTGTGTGATGGCATCTAAACCTCTGATGCACTTCAACAGGCAGATACATCATGAAGGTGTTGTGACTTAGAATTACTTTATTTGGACCTGACAAAATTCATGGTACAGAGGCCCAGAGGACAGAACAATCCACAAAATGCAATAACATTACAAAAAACTACATTTTGGGAGAAAAAAACAGACAGTGTTCCACAAAGATGGTTTAACAAACCCTGAACTTATGCCTGAACTCTGAAGGTGTTTTCTCATATGAGCTCCAGACAGCGTCCAGAGAATCAGGTGTGGACATTGTCCAGAGTTGCCTTGTCACACACGCAGCAGTCAACAGGAGATTGTCCTCGTCAGGTGTCTTCTCACCTACTGGAAATGTTCTTCTTGGTTCAGGCGAGGGCTTGGGTAGAGGACTGAATCCACAATATCCAGGGACACACATAACTTTTTTAGTCATGCACTCAGGTGAGTACTCACCCCACATAGCAGGGTCTTAATAAATACAGTCTTCCTCACTGTCCCCAGTGTTTCCCTAACTGTCCTCTGCTTCACCTTCCTGCATTGTAGCTGCTGAAGATGCACCTCCTAATCATTGCCGAGCCTCCAGTCAGCTGATTCCACCCACAGGTCAACAGCTGGCTTTGTTTCTGTTTCTGTGGTTGTCTTTCACAGGTGAATGTGCATCAGAGCTGAGAGACGAGTATGTGACTGATGGGGAGATGTGAGAACCTCCTCTCACAGGCAGTGGAAGAGACAGTTTAAACCACCTTGTTGATGTAGGAGTCACAATCTGGATTGCTTGTATTCACTATTTGGACCAAGTCCTACAGGACGATGTCTTGTGTTTTCCTGCTGGTTTAAGCTCATCCATTCTCTCATTGGAGTTTCTGTTAAGTTGCAGTGTTTTTGTGACCTCAAAATTCAGTGGACTGCAACTTAACTCCCCACATGATAAACACCTCTGATATTCGCTCGTAGTCACTTCAATAAAGCAAAACCCTCAGCACAGGAAGACACAGGATCAGCTTCACTAGCTTGTCTGTTAGCAATAGCTTGTGCCACATTCATGAGCTCCTGACTCATCTGGTGTTCATCAAATGATGGACGATTGAAATTCTCTCAGTCTGCATAAAACACATTTGTGTCTGCTGGATGTAGATGCTAGCATCATATCTTGGGCTGCATTTTGCTGCACTCCTTCAAGCCATAGCAACGTTTCAGAGAAATGCCTTTTCTTCTGCTCTGGTTTGGTTTGATGTTTCTTTGTAGGTGTTGAAATGTCAAAGTAGCTGCTTCATGTCTGCTGTTTTGGGACATCTCTCACAGTATGTTATTTCATTGTGTCTGAAGTGTTGATGAGAAACACACATTGACAACAAAGGTGTACTGATGACCAATGACAGTCACTGCCTTCTTCTCCTTTTGAGCTTTATGGTGGTGGGCATCCATAAGTCTTGCATTACTGCCACCTGCTGGACCATAACAGCTTCACAGTGCAAAGTATTTAGTCCAACCAAAGTGATCCCATTCATAACGTTGTCCATTGTAAAACCAAGAGTCAAGTTGCTGCCTGGTTTGCAAAGATGCATTCTGAAATAAATGACATTATGCATTTCCAATATTTGTCATGCATGTATACCAGTTATAAAATAAATAAATAAAGTTTATTATTACTATTATTATTATTATTATTATTATGTGTCGCCCTGGCAATATCAACAAGAGTGAAAGGCAAACAGGCTAGCAGACCTGCTCTGTTCACACATGAGCTCAATCAGACATTACACAGACTTTGTAGAAGGCAGCTGGCAGGTTCAGTTCAGTTAATGTCTGGTTCAACTCATTGGGACACTTGCATTCACAAAACACTCGTCCAGGTAATGTCTGGAAACATTCAGGATGGCTTTGCATGTGTGAATACGACTTGAACTCACTAACCCTGAGATGGGATGAACCGAAAAGCTGGTCAGACTTAGTTCATTCAAATCCTGAAGGTGTTCTCTCTGATTAAGTGTGGTGACTGAGAAGACATCATCGATACTACGAACACCATCACAATGGGTCAAAGAGGAACAGTGCTTCCCTAACCCTAACCCTTTTAATTCAGTGGAGTTAGAAATACTAATGGGTGCCAATGCAGAGTATGTGCACAGTTACTGAAAAAAAAAAATGCAGATCCAGTACAATCTCAGAATACTGTGAGTACTTGTATTCTGGGAATGACTAGTACATGTCACAAGATCAGTATTTATGCAGCTGATATCTCATTATTTCTAAGAGATCCTCCTATATCTTTATAAAAAACTATAAAACCTATTAATTTCTCAATCTCCAACCACTAAGAAATCTGTAATACTATCTCTGTGGATGGGGGAATTGGAATACAGGAACCCTGTTATCTCCCTTGGATCATTTAAGGTACATAAAGGCATAAATTTTTCTGCCAAGCTATCAGTAGAAGATGATGGTAATTGCTGGATGACCTTACCACTCTCCCCAAAAGGAGGAATTTTTACTGTTGAAATGGCAATACTCCCAAAGATCAGATCCTTCCTCCTCATGATTCCTGCTAAACATCATCCCAATTAGTTCAAGTCACTAAACTCCATCATATGCAACTTTTATTGAAGAAGCAATAAATAAAAAATGAAGTTGCTGATTCTATAAAAGCGCAAATCTCAATGAGGAGTTAAAGTACCCAAAGTCTACAACCAAACAATTGGAAGGAATTGTCAGTGTCAGATCTACCCCTGGAAGTGCTCACCATTAGATCACAGCAATGCTACAAAAATCCCTCCGTCGTGACAACTCTGACAGCTTAGTGGAAAGGCCATAAAACTTCTTACTCCACCTTTTCACCCTGCAGACTCACCCCAATGTTGGACATTCATGATATTTCGCTTAAGGAGCCATCAAAGCACAAGGATATAACACATCTTCACCATATTTTTCAGGAATGTTGAGTAGTTTCATACTTGTTTATTTGTATTGGTCTTTAAATACATAAATTAGTGAGAGGATGAGAGGAGAAGCATTGAGTTTATGAATGGATGGGATTAACATTACAGGGGAAGGTGAGGAGTCTTCCAAGGAGGTGCTTGACAGTTGAAATGGATGCACAGATACTGTATGAGGAGAATTTGTCTGAACCCACAGACATGGAAAGCTTCAGTTGCCTCAGGATCATTAAGATTAAGATTAAGACTTACTTTATTGATCACACAACACAACACAACAACACAACACAACACAACACAACACAACACAACACAACACAACACAACACAACACAACACAACATGTATATGCCATGCTTCGGTGAACACAACAACACAACATGCACATGCCATGCTTTGGTGAAATTGTTTCTTCCACATTTAACCCATCCTGGAAGTCCTTCATCCCGGCAGACCAGGAGCGGTGGGCTGCCAGCCGACAGCGGCACCCGGGGACCCAGTTCCTTGTTGTCACCACTGGACAGGTGGTGATCTTCTTGTATGTTTTTAGTGGGTTTTTTATGGAGGATACCCCAGGTGAACACGGGGAGCACATGCAAACTCCACACAGAAAGGCCCCTTTCCTCGAGATAAAGGGCAGCAGGCACCGAAGGCATGGTGGAGGACACGCCCCCCAGTGCCCACTGCACCCCAGGCAGGAATTGAACCCAGGACCTTCTAGCTGTGAGGTGACAGTTACCACTGTGCCACCAGATGAGGGGAGAGAGCATACGCAGTCCCCCACTACCACAAATTATGCAGTCGAGATTCCCACATGTAGGGAATTCGCATGGGTCAGCACATCTCTTAGTGCAATGGTTGGGTCTGGGTGAACCACCTTGTTGATCATGGTATCTCCCCTGCCAGATAAGTATATGACAGCACAGATCAAGTTCTCTTCAGTATCAACGTAATGCAGTGATGTGCGTCCATGGGTACAGTGCAAACAGGAATTGCTAATAGCTAGCATGGCATGGTTTTAATGGTGCCAATTTACTAAAATTTTAATCAATTTTGGCAAAAAAAAAAAAACCCCTCCAAAAAACAAAAGTGGGGCTGAAAAGACAAAGAAAGCATCAACCTGTAGCCCATTTGATGAGTTTTAACTTTTTCATTTTGATTCCCAAATAGGCCTACATTTTGGTGTCAGATTAGCAAAAACAGAAAAAAAAGCTCAGAAATATCACTTAAGAATACAGGGACACTACTGTGGATGAGATGTGAATGGCAGGAAAAACAGGAAGACCAGGGAATTAGGTAAAAAACACACAGTAATTGTAATGATTAGCTGCTGGTGGAAGTGAAAAATGACATGCATACTCTGAATGTGATCAAAATCACTGACCAGTGCAGGTAGAATTAAAATCACCCCATCTCCCCTATAAATCCAGTCTGAGCCTTTATTTGCACAGCTAGAACTGGCAGTACTGGCATGCCAGCAGCTGCACCAATATACATCAGCTGCCTGCTGTCTGTCTGCCAGACATGTTTCAATTGTTGTCGGTTTCAATTAAGAATCGACTGCAGACACATTAAGACCCATTTTGTTATATTTACACATTACATGCATTATATATTTTACATTATATTGTGTGATTGTCTGTATTGCTACACAAAACACAGAACCACAAAGTGAGATTAATGGGTTCAAAAGTGTATTAAGTCTAAAGCCTCAAAGTCACAAAGGTGGTTCTTTTTTAATGTGGCTACATCGCCTGGGGAATTTATACTGCACACCTAACCAGCTCCAGAGGAGGTTCTGTTCAGTGTTTTGGATTTAACTCAGCAATAAAAAGTGAAACCCTTTCAGTAATTCTTTTGCTGATGATGTTCTCCATGAGCGACAGACAAATGAATCATTTGCTGTTGACCTCAGACCTCTTCAGACATGAGCTGCTTCTTCTCTCCTGATGTCTGATGTTAACATTGACTTTTTTATGAGTGCTCATGGAATATCAGATTTTGCTGCGCTTTAACTAAATGTTTCCGTAGGGATCTTTGTTTCATCTCATCTCATATCTAGTACTTGCTTGCTGTTAACAACTCCTCCTCTCTTACATGGACCTGCTTGTGGCAGGACTGATAAACCCAGAGATAACAGAGCCAGTTCATAACCAGCTTTGTGATACAAGTTATCCAGGATCACTAATGTTAGGCTCAGTGAAGTCAGGTAACCCAAAGAGACCCAGACCAAGTTGAACTTGCTTCATGGCAAAGGCTCCTGGTCCACGTCAGGTTAGTTTTTAGATTTAGCTTCCGCCCAGCTTTAACCAGTGTTACAATCAACCTGGGACAGTTCACACTTCATTTCAGATTTATCACACTTTGACATGACTTGATGACTTTGACATGAATTGCACATAGTGCACAATTGAAATCTTAGATCAGATCCTTCTCAGTCTTAAGTGTCTCCACAGTGTTAAATATTTTAAAATGTGACTTTAAATACACTGACAGACACATGTAGAGCTGATCCATGACTGCAGCCTCATAGTCATTAACATGTTAAACATGTGATCTTCCGTTAAATCTCACTTAAACAAAATTAAATAATAAACATCAAATGAAATTAGACTGGGGCATGGGCGATCCAGATAATTCTGATGTGACTTGAAGGCAGCATGAGACTGCCCTGAGAGCTGAACAGCCCACAGCGTTTAATCCTCCACTGATGCTTCATGTAAGTTCCCATTCCCCACATTAGTTTGTGCTAAAAGAGCGTTTACCTGCGACATCATTAGTTAGTTAAAACTGTTAAAAACGGCCCGCCCGCGGGATCATTTCTTGTTGTTCATTTTTTATCCTGTCTATTGACACAAACGCTACATTTCTACTCATACTATACACTGCTGATGCAAATGACTATCACAACAGGAGGCACAATAAATGGCAACAGCAAGCAACCGGTTTTCAAATTGATGCAACACTGAGGCAACTCACCAATTCCGTCTCTCAGTGATCCACAGATGGACAATCACTAAAAACAGTCTGTTAACATTAACAGACATCCAGGCGATCCACTGCAATAAAGATATTTCACCAAAACATGATGGTAATCCACAGAAATATGTTTTCTCCTTTAAAGTTAGCAAGGGATGTGCTCGTCTTCAACTTGTCTTGTACGTTTTCACTATTACAGCGTCCAGAAACATATACACTATCTTGTCTCCAGTTACCCTGTGGAGTCTCAGGTTTCAAATGAAACCTCACTTGACCAGTCATGATCTGCCGTATGAAGCCGAGCAACCAGCAATACCAGTAACAGTCTGAGCTGAACTGAGGGGCCTCCTTTTTTCTTACATGTGAGGATCAAGCCAATCATAGCTGAGTTTGCAGACTGACACTTCAAATAGCCAATGGAATTCTGAACATGGTGATATGCCACTACAGTGAGTTATTTACAGCTCTAGGATTTTTATTTTCTCTACGTTTTTGAAGTATACAGTTTGCTTGAACAAGGCTTGATTTGCAAAATATATTCAATGATGTGTGGCAAACAAGGAATGACTGGTGAAATGTACACCTTACTAAGTACGAAAAATCTGCATCGATGGATATCGTTGGATATGTACTTGGCCCCTCTGTGTAAAATGTGGCCCCTTTATGGCCCCTGATATAGCGAAATACAAATCTGCCACTACATCAAAGTTATTTAGTGTTGTGTTGCATCTTGCATCTATGTGTTACTTAATTTTCAGCATGTATTGTCCGAAGAAAGCTCACAGTACTCATGCAGAACTTGATCTATGATCTATCTATCGTCTGCTCACATTAGCTCTGAGTTGGGCCTCATGAAACACATAAATTAAATGTCAGTTTGTTAGTCTTTTCACAATAATCCTTGCTTCTCACCTTTATAAAACACCTCTTTGGTCTTTGTCAGCAGCCTGGTGAGAACCAGCTCTGCAATCACCCACACAGAAACTGGACCAGCAACCACACTGCTGCTCTTGTTAACCACCAGCATAGATTTAGACTTGTTTGTCTCCAGTGGTTAGTTTCTTCTCTGTATGTTGACACTGCTAGTGCCAAACAACACTTTTGCTCTAGCTGAGCAGAGTTAGAAACAGGCCAGACTTCCCTCAGGGCCTTGCCACCATCCCATGTAAACAAGTTGCTGCAGTGTATATTAGCAGACACTTTGATGTCACCAGCTGACTTAGTTTCTCTTACTCTCTTACTGTCTTACTCTTAAATATTTTATTGATTTAGGCTAATTGACAACAGTGGAGGGAGATATTTACTGTACAGCTATGACTGCTGACTCTTTCCAAAACTCAAAGGGGTAAGTTTATCTCATGGTGTATGGTAATCACAAACATGGCAGCAGCTCCTACTATATGAAAGCCATGTACGATTTCCAGTTTTTCATTTTGAGTTTCTGAAGCACTGCTGATTGTTTAGGGGCCTTCAGAAACCCTGAAGTGCCCTTACACTGTGAGAAACATGTCTGTGTTGAAATGCTCAGGGACTCTTGATGTACATGCAGGCCTCTCTGTCATGCAGTTTTAAATGTGTGTCTGCCTCCCTCTCGTGGCTGTTTTAATTAAATGCAGGACCACTTGCCGAACCACAGATTACCTCACCTGAGCCTCATGCTCTCTCCTCTGAGAGGAGGAAAAATGGAACCTAAAGTGTGTGTGAGAGAGAAATTTGTGTTTTTAACTGTACCATGAACCCCCCTGACCTCCTGGACAAGGTTAAATAAATGTACTTCAGTTTCATAGTCACTTCTTGCACAGATGAATTGCATTGGATGGAGGCTGTTTATGCACAAGAGGAGTCATTTTGGAATCACACTCATGTCATTTGATTTTAGTTATCTGACCTTATCTGATCACTTAGTCATCACTTAGTTTTCCCTCTGCCAAATATAATTTGCACCTTTGCATGAAGGATGTTTCCCAGATGAGCACAAAATCTGAAACAGATTACTAATCATGTGAGTGATGTGAATCATCATACGAATCTGCTATTTGTGCATTCCTTTTTTCACATTTGTTAATTAGTGAACATATAAGGATCAGGAATTAAAACAATGTGAAGCTTATTTGAAGCTTCACTTATTTTTGTTTTTTAATCAGGCTGTTATGAGACTGACATGCCAAACACACACTCACCCTTAAAAACTGCATACTAGTACTCAGCTTTACATTTCATTGCTCCTCAGTTACTTACCCTTAAATAAGAAGGTGCACGACATGAAAATCATGCTAACCTCTTTCGATGAAGGGAAGGAATCGATGTGATTATGTGCTGCCTCTGGTTTCTGTTGTTTGCATGAGTAAAGGTTATAAAAAAGAAGAAAACAATAATTCTTTCACAAAACTGAAAGTCTATACTGCAACTAACATTAATTGAAACACTGATGTAATCTATCATGCACTTTACAGGTTTTTTGTGATTCCTAGTGTGAGATTAATAGTAAAAAGGGAGATTTACAGCTTTAAATGCAAACAATAATCACACTTCACCGCAGAGCTGAAGTATTAAAAGTTGTCAATGAGAAGGAGATATCCCTAAAGATACAAAATTAACTGTGTTTTCATAAATTAACTGTATAATGTGTTGTTGTTGTTGTTGCTGCTGACATTTTTGTGTCTGATCATTTACATGACACATCCTACATGGAATTTCTAGACAAATTAATGAACAGTAAATCAAACAATATGGTATTTACACACACCAGCACAATGCTGTATACTGACCTCATACAAATACACACAGCCTACATACGATACAGGAGAGCTCCAACAACTGAAATTAAATAAAGAGTCAACAGTCACAACTTAACCAAAACAAAATAATTGTAAGTAAATAAACTGCAATCCATGTTAATTATGAGGATTTTATCCATCCTAAATTATTTCTCCTGTCCTACTGTGTGCTTTAGGAATATATTCAGAAAACACAAAAAAATGATTAAACATGTATTCAATCAGCGTTCCATCCACAGTTATAATCAAATCTATATCTGGAACCTTTTGAAAGAGTGCTGGCAGCAAAACTACATATAGCAGTCCCATCATCCTCAGGTATACTCTGTTTAGTGCTCATTAGCAAATGTTATGATGCTAACAGCTATCCTAAGATGATGAACATGGTAAACAATACAACTGCTAAATATCAGCATGTCTGCATTAGCACTGTGAACATGTAAGCCTGCTGACATTAGCTCAAAGTACCCACTTACAGCCTCACAGATCCAAACTCCTTGCTTTGCTTCAGTGTGCACAGTATCACCACCCTCTGGACCAATGACTACTAGCTGCCCAGTTAACTTCCTGGCTGTTAGGCAGTCTTTCCTCCTTCAGGCTAACTGTCACCACCAGCAGCTGTCCAAATGTCCCACAAGTTTCCTATTAATTTGTAAATGTATAAGGAAATGTGCATAAATCTAATCTGATCACATACTCTCGGCTGATTAAGGACACTGTGGTATAAATTGTAACCAATGATTGAGCTTGAGTGCTGGTGTAAACTAGAAAGTGTTTACACACACACTGCCATAACAATGTTACATTATATTACATATTCTACATATCAAAGTGGAAGCACTGCCAATAGCGCCAAATGTTCAGCCGTTCAAAATATGTACACCTAAGCGCCATTTGTGAATTTCATTTACATCTGAAAGTGGGTCTGTGGCAGACTCAGGACTTCTAAAAATCCTTGGCAAAGTGCTCCATTCTCATGTCCTGCCTGATAAAAGAAGTATCTGTATCTCCCCTTATAATTTAGACTGAGGGAGACATATTTGGAATAGATCTTAGAGCTGTATAGTACAATAGAGCATGTGTGGATTAGGCCTATTTAATAATGCGAGCACAAAGGCACTCTGTTCTTTTAAGGCTTTATGGGATTTCATAATGTGTGTTTGTGTGTGCGTGTGTGTGTGGATGTGAGTGTATATGTGTGTGTGTCACACATGAGAGGCCGTTTCCTGTCGATACTACTCCACACATCCCCGGTTCCTTTTCCATTGTAATTCCTTTAATTAAAGTGATTTTATTCACAGGCACACAGCTGGCACCAGCTACTTTCCATTAGCCATCTGAGTGGACGCCTCGTTCAGTGGGAGGACCCGCACTGGGGCTGCTTCCTATGGAGCACACAATACTATTTTCATCTCCCAGCTGAGTTTGTTGTGTGTTTTGAATTTATTAATCATTGATTTTAATGTGCTGCCTCTTGACAGTGGCAGCTACCCACGCATTAATTAATTCCTGCTTCCCAGCCTTACAAAATGGCATTTAAAAACAATGAGAGGTCGGCTGGTGTTTCCTCTGACCTATAAATGGAAGGTGTCAAAAAGCAAAATGTCAAAATTTGCTTTTATTTGTTCTTCTCTTGGCAGATTTTATTGCCTCCTTTTATTTGATAGAGCAAGATAGAAATGAGGTTATTTTAGGTCTATTGAAATGATGTGTAAATACAGTTGTGTCACCTTTAATATTCCGCTCTTCTTTTTGGGAGGTTGTGAAATGCAATAATGTCTCTTTTGTCGGGCATGTTTCCCTCAGTGCACCTGCTTTGCATACTGCATCTGCCAGGAGCACTCTCAAAGGAACTGTGGGTCTTAAGTTGAGGATAAAGGTGCATTGCCATCAACAATAGGTAGTCTGTGTTTATCCTTTGAGGTCTTAAACAACTATGTGTACAAAGATTTGCCTTCCGTGAATTGGTGGAAATAGAAAAAGGGAGATTATATCTTAAATTAAGCATATGGTGCTGGAATTTGAATGGTGCTGGGATTTGAATGTATTTATGGAAGTATATTCTTTTTTTATTTATTGAGCAGACCTGAATTGTTCATCCATTTAAATGAGTGACTGGTCTGTGTGTTTGGAGAGATAAAAGCTCGCTCTCATAATCCTTATTGACACTCTGGGATGCGTAAAGACAGCTATTGCTAAGTCCCTGCAGTGCCCTGCCCCATGGAAAGGGCCTCATCCCTATTCACAGTGGGTTGTTTAAAGCTAAAGATTTCCTGACAGATTGCTCTCAACATGTTGTGAGAGAGACAACTACCCAAACTGGATTTGTGTGTGTTTTGCACGTCTGCGCGTGTTTGTGGGTGCATGGTGGTGCTGCAACCCGAGAGTGAGGGGGAGTCGTGGAGTGCTTATCGCACGCTTCAAAAAGCATTCCTGCTATAATTAAAAAAGCAAACAACCACAGTCGTAACCTGATGGCATTTAGTGGGAGCCCTGTGGAGCTTCGGCACAAAACCGCAAACAGTGCTGACAGCTGCAAAAGATAATACACTAGCTCCTCTCAACTCACCTCTATCATACTCGAAGTGGGTGCTACGTGGAAAGAGAAGAGGTAAATAGATACTGTGTTCATACACACACTCACAGAAAAGTGCTTATGCTTCACAAAGCTATATTACAGTGTGGCTGATCTGTTTGGATTGCAGCACAAAGACCGTCTGATACATCCAGATTTGTGAGGTCATGAACCATTTTTAGAAACAGCTGTAAAATAATCAGCCAAATCGGTTTGATACGGAATCTGTGACTTCATTCAGGAGTGTTCACACATCCACACTGCTGTTCTTTGGTGCAGATGCGAGGCCTCTGGCTCAGCCTCGCTACAAAGTGAAAATAATCATTCCCATGCAAATGCACTGTTTGACATGTTCAATTAGACCCTTGTGAAGAAAACGATCGGCGCTTTGAAGAGAGACAGTTCCCACTGTTAGTGCACCTATGAAGCCCTAAAGCTGCTTGGCCTTTCTCCCCCTCCTCTCTCTTGCTGTCCTCCCCGTTCCAGCCTCCCCTTCCTGTGCCTGGCCTCTAAAGGGAGAGAGAAAGAGAGATCCATCGATCAGGGCGATCGTTGAGCGCCCGCCCCGCCTCCTGCCTCCTGCCTCGCATTGTTTTTATCTCATCTCTCAACCCTGTTGCCATGGCACTGAAGATGGCACTTCAACCCTTGTGCTTAATGATCTCTTGGATGATAGCCTACTTGTCAGGCATTCATGCCCTGTTCTGTTGAAATGCAAGACAGAGAGGAACGAGCTGCTGCTGCTGCTGAAGCAGGGGAGGGGTGGTTATTTGAACATTTTATTTTAAGCTTAACTGGTAGTGAACATAGCGTTTTGGGTTATTTACCAAATGAGCTGTCTTTGACAGCTGTTTTGTGTCCTCTTCCTGGCCAGCTGAACCATGTTCTCAGAGATGGACATTCAGGAAGACAGAGAAGCCAATTTGCATTAATTTAGTGATTCCTTTTGTTTTGCAGCATTACTTTAAAAACCATCCCTCTCTTCTGGCAGTTCAGTGCTGGGTGAGGGATTACTCATATAAATAGCTGCCATTGATTTGACTAAGAGAATGCTTTGTGTCATTATGAAGGCAGAAAATCCTAATTTGGAATTTGGAACACAAAAAAAAGAGCTGAGCATTCAATTCATATCCATAATCCACCACATTGCATGAAATCAGGGGTGTCGCGTTACAATGCTTGATTTTAGTCATCGCTGTGATGGAGACAAAGGTAGCGCCTGGAGCCATCATGGCGGTGCTACTCAGTAAGGGAATGTGTCATTTTATTATGTTTTATCTGGCAACCTCCCTCTGTGCGTTGTGTGGAAGGCCTGTGCATGGAGTGTGCAGGGGCTGTGAGCCTGGAAGGCTCGTGTTAAAGACACTAGCAATCATTACGAATCTCTTAGAAAAATAAGTCAATAATTAGCAGCAAATATGTTCAAGTGTGAATGCAGTTGCACCTAATCACATATAACTTGAGGGAGATGGTGTGTGCAACAATAACCCCTCCTCCCTGCCCGGTTTTTAAATATGGAACTCAGTCAAACACATTAGTGACTGCTTATTGATTGAGATTCCTGGAAAAGAAGCGATATGCTGGCTTGCCAGCGCTAGAAATGTTCGATCACATTTGACCTATCATTCATGTGTGGCGCATTAGAACTGTTTATTTTGTGTCTGTGTGATTCCCCTCTATGTTTTTAGAGATTTAGATATTCTTATCAAAGTACTGGAAAGATCACTTTGATTTGTTTCTTGATTATCAAAACACGATTATTATGATATTCTCTAAGATGAAAGAACTGACATGCAGGAGGCTTTAATTTCAAGCTTTTTTTATGTCCTCACCTAAAAAGCTGAAACACTTAAATGCACAGATGGAAGGGCCTGATAACTTCTAGGTTTAAGTTTGGTGTGTCGGCACGATGACAGCATGGAGAGAAGTCAAATATAGCCCTGGTCTGAGTTTAGTTAAATGTGTTAGCTTGTGTTTTGTCTCCTGAACACAGACAGGCAGCATTATGAAGCGACTTAATCCTCTCCTCCCTTACAGAACAGAACACAATGAAAAACACACTCCTCGTTTTATCTGCTTTTATCCCCCTTTGTGCTGAAGAGCTTTAAAGAATCAGCGTCTTTATCTCTCCCCCACTCCCCATAATGCAATAGGGTGAATGCTTCCTGTGTGTCATAAATAAGGTATTGAAAGGTCCAATTGAATTAAACTAAAAGATCTGGGAAGAAAATGGGAAGTACTCTCACTTTTTCCCTCTCATTTTTGACGGCGAGAATTGCTGTAAATTGACACTGAAATGGTCCGTCTCGCCTCAGCCCCCCCCAATACGCCCCCTCAGCGCAGTCGGATAACGTGCATATTAACGGGCTGTGGAAAAAGTGTGTTGAAATGGGACAGAAATGCAGTAAATGAGATATCCATTGTCTAGCAGATAGCATTTCCCCTCATCAGAGCGGCTTGCTTGATTTCCTCCCCTACTGACGCCTGATGGGTTTATGACGTAGCCACTCCAAATTAACTGACCTTGGCCTTGCTGTCTGCACACGCACACACACACACACACACACACACACACACACACACACACACACACACACACACACACACACACACACACACACAGAATGTACCCAAGGAAATATCTAAACTCAATATAATCTTGCTGTTTGTTTCATGGCATAGTTGACACACAACTATCGATTAGATTCCTGGCCCCTGCAGTCTACATGCCTTAGTATCTGACAAGACACTGAACCCCAAATAGCTCATGAGTGTGTGCGTGAATAGTTATCGCTCCTAATGAGCAGGTAGCACCTTTCATGGCAGCCACTGCCACTAGTGTATGAATGCTGGCTTGTGTTGTAAGGTGGTTGGTAAGGCCAGAAAAGCACTGCAGTTCATTTAACGTTTGTATTGAAAAACCCACAGAGAACTTTAACCCAACTCTGCAGATCACATCAGCTCCGTGGAGTGTTTTAGCTTCTTTCAGTTTGCAGCTATGGTTGCTTCAGGTTTTCTGTTTCGGTTCACTCTTTCTGCTCTCATGAGTGCTGTTTTCAGACACAACAGACAGCGGTTGTCAGTGAAAGTTCCAATAGCTCAGCGTACACTTACCTGTCAGCAGCAAACAGCAGCCAGACAGGTCAGCAAGTGAACATAATATAGGATTTAGCTGCTGAAGAGGCAGATGTTCTCAAGAGACCAAAACAGAGATCTCCCTCCTTTGACAGTGAATTGGACTTACATTCATCGGATGGCCAGAAACACATCTCAAAATGAATGCTAACATTGCTCTGCTGGATGTGTACAAAGGCAACTGCTTGCTAACATGTTAACCTCCTTTTTACGATAATATGTCAATATTGTATTTTCAGTGTGCTCGACTTCCCCAAAAACCTTTAAGCTTTAAGTAAAGACCTCCTGTACTGTATTTGAGAATTTTGTGTGAATTGACCGATGTAAAGCGACAAGCTGCCAAGATATTTTCTTGGGACCATTGTCGTGCTAATTGCATTTGTGCTCTGGAGTCTGGCCTATGCTAAAACTGCTGTTACATCTGTATAAGTTCAACACTGCCTATAAATGAGAAGAGCAGGTGGGACTCTCAGCTGAAGAAAAGACAGGAAAACACAGAGCGCTGGTGAATATCCCATTGATACCTGTGAAATGTAGGTTAGATGTTTCGTGGAACTTGCATCAGTGTTTAGTGATTGTAATTTCTGCTTTAGCAAGGCATTATGGGGATTCTCTTCCTTCGAGTGGCAACTGTCAGGGAATATTTTGGTGCGTCTGAAAAAAGAGAGATGCCTTGAATACACATGCTATTAATAATTAACTATGTGCTTTATTCCCCTTTGAAAGTTATTATGCAAAATTAATATTTCATATGGGTACAGGCTGTACATGACAACTGTGCTAAGACAAAGGATAGTAATGGCACAAAGTTTGACAAGTCTGTCTGGGCTTGCTCTAAAATCATTGGCCTTCATCTTATATTTAGTATTCAAGAGACGCCATGAGATGAATCTCTATTTTTGTTCACTTTCCTATTCATGAATTCCTCTTTCCCACCCTATGTGCAAAATATAAGACGTGTTCCATTTTGAATGCACAGTGGTAGGCTTCCCCTTTGGAGATGATAACTGTCATTAACCCATCAGGATCTGGAAGCTGCTCTTGTGATCCACATCAGTCCTTAACACTTAGACCCTGAAGAGACTTGGAGATCTTCAGAGACAAGGTGCATCAGGTTGATGGCAAGTGAGCAGCCTTTCCTCTGTGGCTCTTGAGGGATGCTCTAGGAGCCCATTATATCCTGGGCCTTTAGTGTCTACTGTGCTATAGCTATGAATATCAGCTTACCAGCACATGTTTCATTTGCCTTTCCTTGCAGCCTTTTCTAAACTTTGTGTTTTAATATAAGGTAACACTGAGATAATCTCTGTCATGTTTGTTTGACTGCATGTGTTTTCTTTGCAGTTGTCCATCGTTGTACCTAAAGGCAGAATGAGTAGGGGTTCTTCGTTGCAGTTTTAAACCATATCAAAGTTGGCCCCTCCTCCCTGTCTCAATGACGCCAGAGGCGTCACCAAAGCTTCCTCCTGGATCACTTGGATGTGTGACTATGATCTGGCTATCTGGACGTGAATGCTGTTATTCGCTGTGGGCTACACACCCACTGCTCAAAGGCTGATGCCCAGCAAACGCAGTAGAATCAGAAAATACCGGCAGAGGGCAGAGTCTCTGCAGACAGACACCACCACACACTTCCAGTGGACTGTAGGTGATGATTGAGAGGGATTATTGTGTATATACAGTGTTTTTAGGAAAACCTTACTCGTTCTGACTTTAAGAGCAAATGGGGTTTGCATTAAAGATGGTTGCTTTACAAAAAATCATATCAGTCATGTCACTTTTATTGAAAACTTTCAAGACTGATCTTAGCTTTGCCTGTGATCAGCTCTTAAGGTCTAAGGATGCTGAAAAGAACCTAGGTTGTGACCAAATCTGTCATCTGAAAGGTGTGGTGCAAAACATCCATAGAAAGGAATGAGGTGAAAAAAAATCATACAAATAAGGAAATGCTGCCTGCTTTCGGTGTTGTCTAGGTTTACATTAGCAGTGTCATTTAGTCAGTAAATGTAATAAACAATACAATGGGGCAAGCCAAGACTGATCATCGTCATGTATGCATTTCAGTTTAAAACAAAGGAAGGCATTGGATGTTGGCTTCCTGCAGAGTTACCTGATGACCAATTAGGTTTTGTGTGCATCAAAGTGTTTCTGTTCTTTATTGTCCATCACAGGCTGCTCTCAGGTTATGTCACCAACAGCTGTCCTGTTAATTGTTGCTTATTGAAAGGTCGCAGATGAACAAGGTCAACAGATAGAGGTTCACAAGGGTCAAAGCACGAAACCTAAGCTGCATGAAGTGAAGTTCAGCATCTTTGCTCCCTCCAAAGGAAAATCTTGTCTCACTGCAATGCTGTAGATGTGTGGAGAGTCTAATTTTGCAACAGAGATTAAAGTTTTCAATTTGCATTTAAGGAAGAGTTGTGTTATTAATTGGAAGACCAGCAATTTCATGATTACAACCCCTCTCCCTTTTTTTAATGTTGTACATGTCTTTGTCTTAACATTTCTTCCTCCTCTCTCTCTCATTTGGTCCCTCTCTCTTCTCCCTCCTCCTCTCTTGTCTGACTCTCTTGTCTCATGATATGCCACAGAGAGACACAATTATCCACTTCATTTGAGTCATGGTGCTAATGGTTGAGACTGGCCTCTTGGGGAGTTTGGGGGGAGGGGGGGTGATAGGTAGCAGTAATTGTAAATGGTGTAATGAGTGTGGAATGGCCACAATGTAGCGCTCTGCCATTACAGGTGACCCATTCCTGCACCCCTCCTCCCCCCAACATCACACCGACAACAAGTGAGGCCCCCCCCCATCTCTCCTTCAGGGTTCAGCTGAGACAGAGGAAATATTAGCCTCACAGACCATTACTCCCAAGTGGTTTGGCGATTGCTCCTTCTTGCCTCCTTCTGCGAGTGGCCCCCGCACCTCCTGTTTCACTTCTTGCCTAATCTGACATTTTTTTTCCTATAACTTTTCTCTTGTTCCTGACATATCAAATCAACCCTGTAGCTCTGTACTGGTTTCAGTATTTGTACAAAAACATCCACGGCATAGCACGTAATGCTCATAATCACACAAATTAATGTCTCTCCCTTCTTTTTCATCCTTTACACTCCATTATGTCTTAGATCTATTTAGCTTTGTATTTTGTGAAGGTATGAATCAGTTTCTATCATTTTATTAATGGTCTGCCAACTGCTACATCTATGCTGACTTTGCTGATTGAAAGAATCAGCCTCACTGTGCCTGCCATCAGAGGGCTGCTATACAGCCCCATTTGCAAAAAGACTCGGGAAACTGTGTAAAATTAAAAAAAACAAACAAAAACAGAATCTAATCATTTGCAAACAAACTGTCTTTACTGACATTAATGTAAATGTTTCTGAGTCCGTGTAATAACATCCTGTATCCAATCATGTGTTCATAAAGTGGTGAACCTCTCTCCATCCTCGCTTGTGAACGACTGAGTCTTTCCAGGATGCCCCTTTCATACCCAATCATGACACTATCAGCTGTTACCAATCAACCTGTTTACCTGTGGAACGATCCAAACAGGTGTTTTTGGAACATTCCACAACTTCCCCAGTCTTTAGTTGCTCCTGTCCCAACTGGTTTGAAACATGCTGCTGACATCAAATTCAGAATAAGCAGACATTTACAAAAATGTATTTTATAAGCATGCATAAAAAAATGGTCAAAAGTGAGGTACAATAAATTATTATTTTTATTACTAATTTGTTATCTTTTTGTCAGCTTATTTGTTTTGCAAAGTTATTATTTTGTACAACCGCCACCACCGCTACCACGATTAGTACTCCTGAAATAGCTAGCTCCTTCATTGATTATAAAAGAGAGCAGCAATTCTGGCACACAGACGGTTTGCAGTGCAGATGGCAGATGCTACATGAGTGTTACTGAAAAGGAGAAGATAACTGAGCCTTCCTTTAACTTGCTAATGCTGTCTTCACTCTCAACATTCTCTGCTGGCATCAGAAAACTTGTAGGAGAAAACATAAGCAGCCAATCACAGTTTCTGCAGTCCTTGCAAGGTACCTCTGTGGCCACTGTGGTCCCTATATGTAGTTACATATTTGAGGAAACGCATGTCAGCTACCTACGGTGATGGTAACCCCTTTATGCACAAGTATAAATCAACTTTAAATTGTGTTCTTGCAATTACCCCCAGTCACAGATAGAGGACAGTAAAGATAATGAATTACTAAACACAGCTTTAAATGAGCTTTTTTTCTGTCCTGTTCTCCTCTCTGTCACATAAACAGCAGCTGTTTGGCTGGTGAGAAATAAAAAAGGAGGAGGAAGATGAGGAAGAGGAGCCGTTCCTCTCCGGTGGGCGATGACATCCCAGCACCTGCGCAGAGACAGGTGAGCGAGCTCACTGACGTTCCCCAATTATCACAAGTGACACAGTGTCAGCGAATTACCTCCCTGCTCACCGACGCCTGGAGTGCTGGGGAGCAGCGGGAGGCCCGAGAAACCTCAGGCAACATTCATCGAAGAGAGCTGCCTGGCTGCCTGCGGAGGGCCAACACACACACACACACACACACACACACACACACACACACACACACACACACAGGTTTTCTGCTCCTTGTACTTTAACATGATCCTACACTCCACTGTTCTTTTTTTTTCTCTCTCACACACACACAACACACACACTCACGGACATTAGCTTCCTTACATTCTCTCTCTCTCTCTCTCTCTCTCTCTCTCTCTCTCTCTCTCTCACACACACACACACACACACACACACACACACACACACACACACACACACACACATACACTCCTCTCCTGGTGATGTGTGTGTGATGAGCTGCTTGTCATGGATTCCTGCTGTTTCAGAGTACGTGGGAGCGATATGTGCTCGCTTTAAAATTCCTCTATTAATTAACTGGCCCCCCCACAACCACCACCCTCCACTCCAGCCCAACCTTTCTCCCTATTGTAAGAGGTCGCACTGTCCACGTGTCTTAAAGCCTTATGTCTCTAACTGGCTCATTTGATTTTTTTATCAACAAGCAAGCTGAGGAGTTTTACTGAGTGATACTCTGGAAGCAGGAGCACTACCTGAAGGGCTCTCCCTTCTCTGTCCAATTTGCCTCCTTGTGGTGCAGGTTTTATGACCATCACTTATCAAAACACTTGTGGTTGAATAGGCTGTGAAATGTTATAGAACTTCTGTAATGAGTATAATCTATTTGTGATGCCTTTAAATGCCTATTGTAAATCAGCTCAACTGATTTGCACCCAAATGTACATATAGCTTCTTTAGGAATACCATGAGGAAACCCACTGTGTGAAACAGTGCACACTAAAAATGGTAAAAGCACGCTTCGAGCCTGGCACTTGCAACTACCAAACCTATATGTGGCAAACATAAAACATGAGTGCCAAGTTGTCCAAAGTCACAGAGGCAGAAATAGATTTTTGTTCACTGACGTGAAATTGTCTGTATTAGCATGTTATGAAAGACATTCTTGAATACCAAAATTACATCAAATTACATAATAACAATAATACCAAAAAAGACACTAATTCCTTCACTTCTTATCAGCCTCTTCTGTGGATTTTAGGCCATAAAATCATGAATATGAACCAAACTGCGCATTGGTATGGACAGTATGGGTATTAAGGTAGGTATATATTAATCATAATTTGTTACATGAAAGCTGCACTGAGAATGATTTTTATATGAGAAATACACCACATTTAACAGTTCAGTACAAGAAGTAGGGTTAAAATAGAAACCAGTGTTCCATTTCCAAGTCCTTGAAACTAGATGACAAAATATGTCATGTCTCATTACCTTTAGAAACAACATTTATCAGTGCCTTCCAAAACCATTACAAATCACTTTTACAAAAATGATTCACATGATCATTTTCTGATGTCCCACGAGTATGGTTAAAGTGGCTATAATGGATATTTTATATTAATAATGTATCAAATAACAATGTGAAAACAGTGTGACAATGTGAAAGAGGTTGCTTGTAGTGATGAATAGAGAATTACCACCTGAATCTGCAGCTTTACGGAGCTTTATAGTGAGTTTCAGCTAATTGTTTAGCTGTCCAGCTCACAACTTTACTGTTGGCAGCCAGCTGTTTTCAGAGAAAAAGCTCTAAAAATCCACTGTACATCACCTGCTCAGCATCAAGCCAATATAAGCAGTGTGTCCCTCAGGAGCTGGTAGAGACCAAAAACAGAGCTAAAGGGAGTGAATGTTGGATCTATTATCACCAGGTGGCCAGAGACATAACTTCAAAGATTCAATGATTATGTTGTTCTGTAACTGCTGGATAATACTATGCTGCACAAAGGCAGCTTACACTGCATTGTGTTTCACTTTTCCACGCAGGGCTGTCCTCAGTGTGAACATGGCCTTGCAAGGTTTAAACTTCTATGATGCCACAGTGTTTTCGCCTTTGTCCTTCACAGACAAGAAACATAATTCACTAAAACTTGTGGTCCTTGTCAGCTAAAAGTAAACATTTTAGGCTTTTAAAAATGACTGATGCTGTTGTTTTTCTTAGGAGGACAGTCTTGAAAAGTTGGGGGTCAAAAATCGATTGTAAATATACATAGAAAGAGATGAATCAGAAGCAACAGTCTGGTTATTAACATGTTATTTGTTCTCCAGGTACTGTAGGCCTTCAGAATTCCAAAACTCATAAGGTGACATCCTGCTTCTAAAATGCACAGTTGCCTTGATCATCATGTCAATAGCAAATGCTATTTTAAAATTGTTTCCATTCTCATCCTTTTTGGTGCCCTGAATGAGACTTTGCTTTAACTTCAATTCAACCTTGGAAAAGCAACAGCAAGACAAAGCTTTGGAACTGGAGAGCCAAGGAGAGGAGGTGATTGCCTACTAGTGATGTGTTGGTCGCGAACGAAACGGCTCTTAAAGCCGGCTCTTTGAAGTGAACGATCGGAGCCGGTTCTTGCCTGGGAGCCGGACTGGGAGCCGCTTTGGCCTTTTCTTTCTTTCTTTTTTTCTTGACTTTTTTTCGTTCAAGCCACACGTGATTGGTCAACTACATGATGTGTGGTGGCTTCTGTGTGTATGCAGTGAGCAGGAGGGGGAGGAGCGGGGTCACAGACACAACGCATGTGGCTGCCCGCCGGCGCGCGTGCACACACGTGCCCACGCATGCACACACACACACACACACACACACACACACAAACACAGAGCTGCGACAGACAAAACGCTGGAAAGGTGAGAAAATGAGAGCAGGAAATGCAGTAAAATTTGATATACAGTATGTTTTGTACATTAGTAATTAATTTTACATATGATTTTACATTATTTGGGTAAGCCACTTGGGAGCCGAAAGAGCCGGAATTCCCATCACTATTGCCTACTTTATGCCACAGGCTGGCCCTGGTGTGTTGGTTTTGTAAAGCCATCATACCTGAAATAGTATGTTGGCTGCAGGTGATGAATACACAGTGAAATATTCTGTACTCAATCTCGAACATCATAAATTCTACATATAAATTGTAGGATGAAAACCTACCAGACTGTGTGTAGGTGTGGCAGTGCTGTCTGTGCTGGGGGTAGGGGCTTGCGTATCCACAGTGGGACCAGAATTCCAGGAAGGAGAGAAGCTATGAGGCACTCTAGGAGATCTTTGACTCATGGTGGGACTCATGGAAGAGGATATTAAAGACGTCTTTGCCAGAGAGACATCTGTGTCACAGCTGAGCCCTTCTTCCCATTAGCCTCAAGCATCTCCCCTCCCCTTTGTCCTACAAGTCCCAGTGGCCTTTGCTTTTCCAGTCTCCTTTGAGGGAAGGGGAAAGGGGAGGGGTTGTGCTGAGAGACATGGATCCTTATGCCTTTGATGACTGTTCTTAAACCCTTAATAAAGGGAGTGTCAGTAGGGTTTACAAAACCACAGCCGGAGAAAGTCTCATTTTTATATTAATTTGGTATACAGTGAAATGTAAATAACTGTAAGTGTTTGGGGGAGGGAGTTTACTAGACTGGGTGAACAGCATTGGACCTGTCACTGTTAAAAAGGTTTTTTTGGGTGGGGGTGGGGTGGGGGTAATGTTTAAAAAAGGCTTTACTCCGTTCTGGCTGAAAGACTGAAACATTGTTTCATTTCAAATCCAATGTGCTTGGGTAGAGAGCCAAAAAAGTGTTACTGTCCAAACATGAGGAAAACTAAACTAAATACTCACATTTGTCCACACTGGTTTAAGGATATGAAATACTGTATAATATCTAACAGACTATAGACACATTTGTTCATAAATGTATCATATTTTTCTTCTTACTGCCTTTAGTTGTTGCAAATTGTTTCTAATAGTTTCTCAAATATTTGATATTAGCTTTGCATACTTAATCCTCGTTCCAGACATTACTGTTTCTTTGTGCTTGTGTACAAGTATGTTTTCTCATTCATCTTAAGTGGACAATTTTCAAACTTATTCGAAACACCCGAAGAATATATGCAAAATCTTACATCTGTCTGGGTTTTATTTTTATTTGGAGTGAAATCATTCAGGAAAATAGGCATATACTTAAATTATTATAAAATGTATTACAAATTGTAGAAAGCACTCGGGAACAATATTTCTTTTAAGCTGATAGTATCATGGCTGGTGCATGTGGGTTAACAGGGATAGGACCCAAATGTAGAAAATGGAGGCTGAATACAATGATTTATTGCAGCAGAGACAGTATGAAGTGTATAGACCTATTGAATTGTGAGGGTCAACACCAGGAAGGTAGACTAAATAGGCAAATAAATCCAGAGGGGCAAGGCAGGTAGACAAGCAGGCAGGTAGACTGGTGGTAAACAGGCAACAGGTCAAAATCCAGGTAAATCCAGAACAGGTAACAGGAAAAAACAGGAAGATATACAGATATAAATAGAAACAGCTGGAAGACATGTGGTACATGGCAATGAATTGGCAGAGGAACAATGGATCTGGGCTGGTATATGTATGTATTAGTGGCTGATGAAGGAATGAGGTGTTTGCAGGGCAGATGGGAGGAAGGGGGCCAAGTGGTCAGGCGAATGATGAACAGTGGAGCCAGAAAGGAGGAGAGCTCAGGTGGACGGCCTGGGGACAGGGCAGAGGCAGTGTATATGACTTCAGGCGGACTGTCTGGGGGCAAAAAGATGTTCATGAGGACAAGCAGGGGCTCAGGCAGATGGAGGATGAGCAGGAAGCTGGTCTGATGGGCAGAGCAGATCTGCAGGGCAGGCAGGAGGATGACCAGGAGGAAAACCAGGAGACCAGGCCCTTGACAGGCGGACATTGTGATAGATAGTTAGGCTATCTTTGGCTATGTTTTGATTTCTGTCTCATAGAAAAAACAAACAAACAAACAAACAAACAAACAAACAAACAAACAAACAAACAAACAAACAAACAAACAAACAAACAAACAAACAAAAAGATTGGCAAAAAATGGACCCAGGGCTTCCTGACTGCCCCCCAGAGTAACTTCTCCTGCATTGCTGATCTTCTGGTCTCCTCCTGAGTGGCTCAACCCATGTACCTGACCTTCTCGTCCTCCTCCTCTTTGGTTCTGCCCATCTGTCTGGCCTTGTGGCTCCTGACTTGTTCTACTCATTTGTCCAGCCTGAGGGCTCCTGATCCACCGATGTCCAGCCCTCATGCCATCCACCTGAGGTCTTGTGCTCCACTACTGTGCAGCCAGAAGGCCAACTACCTGAGCTTTACTGCCTGCTGATCGGCAACATCCAGGCCTGAGCTGTGGTTTCCGCTGCCTCGTGATTCAGTAAGCTTCAGTAACCACCATTTAGTCATTCACTGGAGGAGCTCTTCCTGTCTGTCTGGATCATATGGATTTGGGTCCTTCTCTTGTCACCACGCACTCAATACAGTGAGAACAACAAAGTTCTTCCATACCAGGAAGTCTTACAGAAAAATTAGTCAGATTAAAAACTCTGATTGCGAAAGAGCCAAAACACAACCAACAGCAATTGGTACCATATCTCAACTACAATATGAAAACATGTAATTTTTGTTGCGCTAAAACAATATATTTGTAGTACAAGTGCTGTTTGCTTAAATACATTTCACCTGATGACAGTCTGAGGTAAGACACCTTCTTAAATATGGTGAACTTGTTTCAGGAATTTACAGCACAAAAATACAATTTCAGCTGAAATCAAAGAACTATATGACAAGCACTGCATCCCTACCTCATCAGGGAGACCTTATCTTGTAAGGGACTCAGATTTGCCCACCTTTTTTTTTTTTTTTTAACTTTGTTGTTTAAATGAACTAAAACTGACACACATGTAATCTGGGACAGTTACAGATAGCACTGGTTGTTTACTGACAGGTAAAATACAGTATTCCCCTATGTAGTCTGCAGTTTGTACTGTGTATTCAGAGGTGACAAGGCACATACACAGTGTATAGAGAGTGTGAGAACTGGGCTGTCTGTGGGGGACAAACAGGTTATTTTTGCCACAGTGCTTTATAGTGGGCTAATTCACCTATGGTTCCTTCCCTTCCCTCGCTTTTCTGGTTTTGTACAGCACATATACAGTACAGGTCATGGACAAAATAACAGCAATACCTATAACAGCAGTCTAATGCAGCAATCCTGCAATACATCATTTTTTGTCAAGCTTATGATGCCTATGTTTGTTGACTTAGAATTGAAGATCATAAAGTTTGTCTTGTGTTGGTATTATTTTGTCCACCCACTGTACCCCTCTGTCTTTGGTACATGGGACAAATCATGAGCCAGTAGCCCCGATCCTCCAGCAGGGGGTGGTATTAGAACTTGTTTCTCAGCTTGGGCCTTTTGGGATAGACAGCTGAAATGCCAGCACTGCCTACAGAGACAGAAGGAAGGGGGGGGGGGGTCTAAACAACCCAACAGTATCAGACATGTAGTCTTAACGGAGTCAGGAGAAGCTGATTGTTATTCAAAGTTATGTGTGTCAGGGTCGTTAAACGAGTCGATGACAGAGATTTCAACTGCAGCCTGCTGCTCGATCCCACACCGTACCAGGAGCTCACATCTATCTCAATTCCCTGAACATATGTGTTTGAACGGGAAATAAATCATGGTTCATCATTGGTGTCTCAAAACACTGTCAGTCACTCCTGCTCATCACGGTTTTCTGTTTTCCCCTGGTCTGTTCTGCTTAATTCTATTTGATTCTATTGTTAAAAGAAATTTCTCGTGTAGGCATTAAATCACCCATCCCTAACATCACCCCCTTTACAGCCTAATCCGGGTCTGGTCAAGTGAAAAAAACCAACTCCCACGGATCCACATTTAAAGGAATAAGCTTTTTCATTTTTTTCTTTTTCTTTTTTCTTCTTTTTTTTATTCCAGTGGATTTAAAGTCAGTCAGGAACATTATCAGGCTGGGCCCAGCCGAGCAGAAACATTCCATAACCCCAACCTTCCTGCTGACCCCTCCTTTGCTTTTAACAACTGCCGACATAGTTTGGCTCTGTTATGTGATCATGCTTGGATGAAATCTGTCAAACAGCTCCCTGAGTTATTAGGCTGTCTGCGCCTGACCTTTCCGCAATCAAAGATATATGACTTAAGGGCTCGGATTTGCCATGGCAACGGCTCCAATTTGCCGCCGTGAGAAAAGGTCTAATTGTTGCAGAAATTTAATGATCTAGCCCCGACATCAGGGGCTGTGAGATTTTATGAACTGTTTACGCTATAATTTTCTTTTGTTAATGCATTCCGCCTTAACCCCTTCCCCGCTGGCTGCCTGCAGGGAGGGGAGGGAGGGGAGGAGAGTGTGAGTACGTGTGTGTGTGGTGAAGTAGGGGGGTGTGTATTGGGTGAGGGAGGGTGGCAATGAGGAGGAGGGTGATTTCTGCCCCCAACCTGTTAGCTTGTGTGTCTGGCTCCTCTTTAAAAAGGGCAGTTTTGTCTTTAAGAAAAGCAGCTGCCTGCCGCATTATCTGCTCTCAGCGATGTAGACATCAGTAATATATTCTACAAGGTCAAAGACAACTGAGATTAAAATGTCTAATCAGTTAATTTGTTTTATTGAGAAGGACTGCTGTGTGATTGGACACACAGAGAGATAGAGGGAGAGAGAGAAAGAGGGAGAGGTGGAGGAGGGGGTGGAAGAATATGGAGAGATGGAGAGATGGAGGGGAGGAGGTGCTCAGATTTGCACATTGGTATTTTGACTGAGCTTGATGCTGGAAAATATGGCCGTGCCACTCAGTTATAGCATGTTGATGAAGCTTTGACACCCTTTGTTTTTCTCCCTCGTCTCTCCACCCTCCTGCTCCTCCTCCCCTCTTCGCTCTTGTCTCACCCTCTCTCACCATTCATTTTCAATCTATGGCACATTCATACAAGACTGATTTTATTAGTTGCTGAAATAGACTTATATTTTATATCTCATTAAATATTCAAAATAAATTCAGCATATTTGAGCTGTTCATACATATTCAGTTTCTGTAACTAGGATCAGAATATTTTGATTGAGCCTGTACAGCAGAGACATTTTGAATTTCTTTTTGTGTGCAGATAATTCCATTCAGAGGAATGAGTTGAATCACAATTGATCTCATTGTTTTCTTTCCCCCCACTTACAATTAAATGTGGAGCGATATATTTCTGTGGATAAAGTGACGACAGAGGGTAGCGGTTTGTGCAGGCCAGCACATTTTGCAGTTTGACTTCCTGGAGACTTTTGAAGAAAAATATCTCTAAAATGAAGTCTGGCATTAAATCACCAATTACTGTTGTTTGTGTTATATTTTGGATATATGAGCAACCTGACTTTTAACACATGATATCATAAGGATTACTGTAATGACCTTTAATGCCTCATAATGACCTATATCAGCATGTAGGTGAGGACTGTGATGGAGCACTTTCTAATTAATTTCATGAAATAAGATCTTTTAATTGGTTATACATTACTGCACTGTGCTGCTTTACACATGGAAGCTTCAAGTTGAGCTTTACCTCTTTTCAAAACCATCCACTGCATTTTAGCATTTTTATTGCACAACACATGCGATAGCAGGAATCTACATGTGGCTATCTGGGTGCATAATTACTGGTCAGTTTAATTCAAAAGGAAAAACATGAATACAATTATGAAACATGGCAGTGGAATGTGTTGTCAAAATCAGAGGTGAAACAATACATCTATTTGTTAACTGACAGAAAATTAATCAGCAAGAATTTGGATGATCTATTAATTGCTTTTTATTTCTGGAAAACAATGCCAATCATTCATTGGTTCCAGGTTCTCACACAGCTTTTCTGTGTATAACTGAATATCTGAATTCGGAGATGGCTTTAGGAAATTGTAACGGGCATTTTCCACTAATTTCAACCACTTAATTATTGAGGAAATTTTAATAATGAAAACTGATAAATATTAGCTTCAGCCTGAGTTAAAATGCCATTTAAGGCAAGGCTTTGAAAGAATTAGATGAAGAAATGATTATCTTGAAGAATGTGTATGCCAGAGCCACGAAATGTGTCTCAGGAAGAACAAACAAACCAACCGACCAACCAACCAACAAACAAACAAACAAACGAAAAACAAGTGCAAGTGACAAAATACGTGCATACAAGTTAGTAAATGTATGCACATGTGTGTTTCATTCAGTTTTGCATATGGCATACAAGAAGCATCTACATTTGCATGCTAACATGCAAGAATACTTCCTGACAGCTGTGTCACACACACAAGAATATAAAGAGGATGATGATAATGTGGCGGGATAATTAAAATGACTCTTTCCCTACTTTATGCTCAGATGCAAAGGCATTGCTTTCAGCCAGGACAGCATATGAGTGTGTTCGTGCATGCTCTTTTTTTTTTTTTTTTTTTTTTTTTTCTTCTACGGGCGTGTGGATAAATGTGGCTCTGTGAATGTGACCTCCATTAGGAGCAGCTGAGGAGATCCATCCAGGGGCAGTTTGTTTTCCAAAGAGGAGCAGCAATGGTGGACGGCCCTTGATTTATTAGAACCATGAGCCAAGTGACCATGATGAAGTACATTTCCATTTTAAAAGACTATACAGCTTCATCTGGAGAAGGAAGAAGAAAGTTAAAGAGCGAAGAACACAAAGAGAATGGGCTGGTGACGAGAGTGAAGCACACTGCTGAGCTGCACATCACAACGACAGCAATAGAAGAGAGACAAAAGACACACCAGAACGTCTGTTTGTAGAATGTCCAATTTGAGACATATTATAAAGACATATTTAGATACACTAAAATGAGATCTATTATTTGATGCTCTTTGACCTAACAGGGTGAGTATGGTTGCTGGGGAAAAAGGAAGAAAGTCAATGATTTAGAGATGTTTTTAGATGGGACATTGATATTAGATATTTAATCCTGTGTGAAGTTGTTAACATAGAGTAATGCCTCATACTTACACAGGAAAACATTTTGGGATAGTTGGTGCCAGACCTTGCTATCATGCAAGGGTTGCGTAATGAAAGTAGGGCTCTGGCATTGCATAGAGGGGCTTGTCACAAAGGACCCATGGGGATATTGCTTCTTAAATAATCAAGCTCATTCACTCTAAAAACGTCTAAGTGAAAATGGAATTGAAGACGTGCATGGATGTGTTCTGTGTCCGTTGCAAGCTGCAGAGCTTGTGTGCATCCTGCAGATGGAGTGTAACAAACAGGCTCCCATCCGGAGAAGTGATGGAGTGTTTCTTAAATGAAAATACACCTGTCTTTAGGACAAATATGTGCCACTAATTACCTGTCTAACCTAAATCTCTGGGCGCCAGATGTTGCTAAAACACAGTGAGACAGAGACAAATTGCAGCATGCTGTTGTAGCCCTGCACGTAAATATAGTAGAGGCTTAAATCATCTTTTCCTTGACCCTGTTAGAGAAGTTGCTCAATGTGATTTTGGAGTGTGCTGCACCTGTAGGAAACTAATTGTAAAGATAGGGTAAGGTATCACAGTATCACATCATCTCTCTTCCGCTCCCTCTCTCTCTCCTCAGCTTGACCGAGCCATAAGCAGGATTACATTTTGATCTGTATCCTTGCTTCCAATTCAGATTTCTATTTCAGTTATGCAGACTCCTTATATCCTCCTCCTCCTCGTCTTTTGCTCCTGTCTTGGCCAGATGAGAGGAGGTAGGAAAAACTGTGCTTGATGACTTGTACGAAGTGGTGAAGACTTTCAAGGCTAGATTCACAGAGGACCTTGAAAAACTTTCCAGGTCTAAGTTACAGTAACCCAATAAGAGCCTTTCATACAGCACTCCTTCTTAGTCCTCTAAATGCACCTGCCTCTTCCTCCTGCTCCCCACTTTTCCCTCCTTCTCATCCTCTCACCTCACATCTGTGGACCTCTCTGTTGCTCTCCTCCACAGACCCACCATTTATATCTGGCATGTAAGACATCATTCATCTGTCTTTCTCTGCCTCCAGATTTCTGACTCTCTGTGGAATGAACGGGTGAACAAAATAACTGACATGCCAAATAATACACACATTCTGATTTTCAGTTTGCTTTAATCCTCTGGTACTTTTTGAGGCCAGAGTTTGCAGCAGCAGCAGGAGCTATCAAATCTCCTTACTTCCAACATTGAACGGCTTAAAAATGTAAAAAATGGTTACTGAATGGGTTAATAATGCAAGGCCCAGGGGCCCAAGGGGTCAGGAGACTCCTAAGCCAGAGCCTTTGTAGGAAGTAACTGTTGCAAGGTCCGTAAAAAGAAGGAGTGTGCTGATCACATCTAATCTTCTGTTGTACATACTATAGTACATATGAAGAATGTATTTACATGTTATTTTGATAAAATATAGAGTGAATGCACTACGGCAGCTTGGGAGAGGTTTTAGTCTTTTTCTTTCCAGCATGAACTTAACACTGAAGTTCTGGTGCAGCTTTCAATCAACAGCAGACCTGAGTGAGGGAGTTAGTCCCAAACTAAGAACTGCAACAGACAAGAGCGTTCCATCCTCACAGCCAATCAAAATTCCAGTCTCATATTATGGTGGAAAATCCTTTCCACACAGTAAGTGCAGAGTCAGAACAATGAGTGAATCAGTGTCCTAAACAGCAGTGAACAGATAATTCCAATCCCAATGTTCTTTTCCTATGTGAGGCTTGTAGTTATTTGTAGTTTGCTCATACAATGAACAGGCAGAATGAACACTATTCTCAGTCCTGGTTCAAACCCAAGCATCTCCTCTGTCTGACCTCTGACCTCACTCTGACAGGGCAAGAGAAAATCTCTTCCACTACATTATGGTAATGTGTTCTCCTAACATGTGTCTGTATACGCCATAAAGCTGTAAGGCCTTGATATGGATGCATTAATACCACAGCACAAACCCCTGCACATTTATCCTGTGCAGTTGGCAAATGAAGTGTCTCTGATTCTTTTTCTTTTCTTAAATCCTCTTTCCCTTCTCTCCATCCTCACGTCTCTGTCTTCCTCTATTTCCCGACTGTCTATATCTGAATTATAAGTGAAGGGGTAATAATAATAGGGGCACCACAAACAGCCCAGTTCGGCTTTTCCTTAAAGGACAGGATAATGAGACGGAGTATCTATTTGCATAGTGTAATGTGTGTGTATCCAGCCGCCGTTAAAAGACACGTGGACCTCTCTTTCAGCCTTGGTGAGAGGAGGGGTGGAGAGTCATATGGAGCTGTGATTTTCAGAGTTCTTTTTCCCTCCATTCACTTCTACCAAACAACCTGAGGATCCCCTCTTAGCAACTCTAGGAATTTTGGAGCAGATTCAGGTAGAGATCGCTCTTGTTGGGGAAGCATCGGGGTTACAGAGTGCACACCTATTGGTCCATAAACCTGCCAATCTTAATCACAGAAAACCAATATGCAGCAAAGGTAAATATGTCCATTAAAGGCCCCCAGGGGCGGGATTATAAGCGGCCAGCAGCCTATGAAATGCAGATTCTCCCATTCAGAATGCAACACACACCACTCTCTTGTGTGATATCAGCCATGAGCGCTCATTCTAATTATTTGGGCAAATGTACTAATTAGCTATCAGGTGCCCCCTCCCACCCCCCATCCTCACTTATCATCCTCCCCCGACATCTTTTGTATTCAAAATAGGTTCCCAGCATGGTTGGAATTTTCAGGCCATCAGCAAATATTTACCAGTTCCATCTCATTATGTTCCAGGCTAAAATGCTGGCTATGAATATCTTAAGGCCCCTGGTACATGTCATCTAAACTTTGCCTTGACCTTTTACTGCTGGCCGCCTGCACTGGCAATTGAGCTGCAGTTCCACTATGCAGGCACACATGCACATGCCCACACATACACACTCACACAGTATCTGTGTCATCATGTCTCTGTGCTGTTTCATTGTAGACTTAAGACTAAAGCAAACTGATGATTATGCATATGCACCTTCCTCTGCATAGTTAGCCTCGCCATCCCTGCCTCCTGCTCTGATCAATCCATTAACTTACATCTTGTTGTATATATCTGGTTTAGCACGATCAACAGAAATGCTGACAGCTCTTATTTCTTTTGCTTTGGCGATTAGCAACTTGGTCCTTGTCAATACAATAGTAATGAATGAGCCAGATAAATGCGATTTGGGGGCATAATCATTTTTTTGTGATAGTTTGATATTGCTTGTCTGCATTTTTGCTTTAAAAGCAAAGTGATTAATCAATAATTAATTTTGAAGCAGGGGCATTGATAGAGGCAAAACGATGAAAACATTTGCCATAAATCTGCACTTTATTGCTGGTACTATTGAAGGATTCGTGGCAACACCTCGTCAGTCTAGGTAAGTATGTTGTGAGCATTTTCTGTATGGTTTGCAGAATGACTGAGAGAAAATATTCATGCATCTTATTTACTGCCAATTGTCTTTTTATGCAGGGAATATTTGTGCACTTATCAATTCTATTTAAGCTGGAAGTTCATCTCTGCAAAGTCTGATGGTGGTAAGTCAGCTGGATCACAGATGTGAGGATGTCAGACTGTAATCCTCTTTCATTAAGGCTTCTGGGACCACGTTCTGTATTTTTAGTGACTATGGCTGATGTATTGCACGAACTAGATGTGATTTTTCAGACGCTCACCTGCATGTTTGTACAGCATGTAACTGTAAACTCCAGTGAAGAGTGATTCATTTGAAGGACTAGTTTGACCTTTTGGGAAATATGCTTATTCACTTTCTTGCCAATAGATAGATACAATGAGGAAATTGATATCGCTCTGTGTTCAATATGAAGTGCATGGTTAGCCTAGCTTAGCAGAAAAGCTAAAGGTGCAGTACAGCAGTCCTGGCTTTGTCAAAATGTAAAGTCAGGTTTGCTGTTTCCCTCTGTTTTCAGTCCTAATGCTGAGCTATGCAAACTGTCTGCTGGCTTTGGCCTCATATGAAATGGACAGAGTGGTATTGATCTTCTCATCCAACTCTCAGCAAGAAAGCAAATACATAGAACTGAGATCCCTTAACATTAAACACTCATTTCCCAACACGTGATTGCAGAGTCAACCTGTGCTAAACTTAATACCCTTTGTGATATTTCATTATGTCTAATATCAGCCCTGCTCTTCAGAAGCTTATCCTCCTGCTTTGCAGCCGCATCTCTGACTCAGAATACAGAGTTGCAAAACAAAAAGGGTTTTAGCCCCAAAATATCTCTCTACATCATCATTTTAGATGTATAGAGGTGTGTGCCTGTGTTTAAAGGAGACAATGGTGTGAATTTAAAGACAATGCTGTGTGCTTGCCAGGCCTTTGAAGCTGAGCCAAGCCCCATCGTTCCCAGAGGTATTTACCCCCGTCTCTTCCTACCACATTGTTAAACACTACCTCTGTACGTTTTTATAACACCATTGTTAAGCTCAATAGATTTTTATTTGGCTGCTTTACCCCTCCCCCCCTCACTCACTCTCCTGTACTCATTCTCTCTGGCTAGCTGTGTTTGCATTGCCCCATCCTTTCACCTGGAAGTGTCTAGGTGTGTATTTATAGTTCCTTAGACAGCAGACATGAGACCCAAGACCAAACATCCTCTTCCTCTCTGGAAATTGCAGAGACTGGAACGGCAGAATGTTGACTCTAAGATGTCTTGTGTCTCTTCTTGGAACAGTTTTGGTTTATGTGTGTTTGTGAGAGGCAAGATTATTTGTTTTTAATCCAACCATTTCCTCAGTGGGGCAACACGTGTGTTTTATCCTTTATTGTTATTTAACCCACATCAAATCAATCTTTAAAAAAAAAAAAAAAAATCTCTCATTTTCTGGTGGTATGTTCTCATACAGTCATTTATTTTTTTCATACACCTGCAATGTAGTTTCCATCCAAATTAAACAACATGTGTACAATATTCATAGAATTAATTCTGTTAATTAACCTGTATTGTAATCTACTTTTCAAGTTTGCAAGCATTAATGTGGGAGATATCCAAAAAGGTAATGATATACAATATCCTGTGAAAACATACAGCTGGTTGGTGTACATCTTACACACACACATAAATCGATGCTATGGCTCACCAAGAGGTTACACCAAGCAGCTGTTAGAGGGCAATTTTTGTGACTTTGATCTGAGTTCAGTTTTTATACAGTTGGAGATACAATGCGAGTTCTGGCAGGCAGGTTTTTCAAAGGCACAAGCTAACGCATAACACAGTAATTATTTTCTGAAACTTTTTTAGGACACCATATACCAGAACACCCTGTAAAGACTGCTAAAATGAAAAAAACACACAGTCCTCAGCAGCTGCTCGTATTATTTCTCTTTCTGAAGTCATGACTGAATGATCCTGATTATTTACTTGAATGTGTCATAGTCTTATGTTCTGTTGTGGTGCCTTTTCTGATGTCAGACTTTGTGTCACTCTCATGTTGCCTTTTTTCCAACGCTCGATGGCAACGCCTTCCATCACGCAAGACAGATAAGGAAAGATGAGTGAGAGTGGAAGAATGGATGGACAGCGAAGGAAGGATGAATTTGAGAGCAGAGGGGAGGAGAAAGAGAAGAAAGTGAGAAAGGGGTGAGGAGAAAGGAGGTTGTGCTTCAGCCATCTGTTGTGTGTTCCCCAGCAGCAGCAGCAGAGCAGAAGAAGGTGAGGTCTGTCCACATCTATCCTCTGGCCGCACATCACAGGCCTGCCGTTGGCCAAGTGTCGGCCCCGCTGTCTCTCTGTGTGTGCGAGTGTGTGTGTTTGTCTGTGAGTGTGTGTGTGCATTATGTGGCCAGCGTCGACCCCAGACACGAGCTGCTCTGGCTGATTTAATGAGAAGGGCTGGGTTGCCATGGCTAGGGCAGGCACTGTCTCTTTCTCACACACAAACACACACACAGGCACACACACACACTGCTCGACATGCCCAGCCGATTCCCCACCGCCACGTCACTGCCCTCCAAAATCACACACGCTTGTCGAAACTCACACTGCTCTTCTGGAAAGTCATTGGGAAAATCTGAAAATGGAAAAGAAAAGGCCCATCCTGGATGCGTCAACCTTTCGCCATTTTCACGTCTTTCTGGAATTTGGGAGCTTTTTGAAAGAATGGGGTGCAAAAAAATGCTAATGTGCGAGACTATGAGAGACTTGCCTGGTCTCTTGCCTGGCCAGCAAGTGTGGCAGTGTTTTAATGATGCATCTGCTTGTGTCAAATGATTCTGGGCACATGGCGAAACCCAGGGCTGCTGGCCCCTTTGATGTCACCAAGCATGCACGCACACACGCTTTCTTGAAAATACTCACACAAGCACTTCTGTATGTGCCCACACACCCTTTCACATACTCCCACCAACACACACACACACACACACACACACACACACACACACACATGCATCCTCCCATACAGCTATGTACTGGGCAGCGGTTCACTCGGGCCCCCTCTGGTGCTGTGGTGGCTGGTTTTAATGTCCCTGCCTAATGATCTGGCACGCGTCGAAAGGTAAATGATAATTTGCTTTAAGTGGAGCCTTTAGGCGGAAAAGCCTTGTAGGGTTTAGCTGTCTCACTGACATGACAGCATTTACCACAAGCAGCCCTCGACAGATTTCATTTCAAATATGATTTCTTTATGAAAATCTATCGGACCGACACCCTGACTCTGCTGACTGTTGCATGAACAGACATACATCTGTATTTGTGTGTGTTTGCAATTCTGAGAGATCCTCCATGAAGGCATCCAGGAGACGATTGAAGACAATTCAGTTGGAGACGGACAACGGTGGATGGACACAGCAGCAAGAATTACCCGGAGAGAGGCAGAGGAGAAAATCATTTCTTTTCCTCTGTGGGAATGATTTTGAGGCTGTGAAAGCACATTCTGAGGAGACAGCACGAACATGCAGCCTTGGTGTCGTGTCTCTTTGTAGGAGAAATCTGGGCAGTTTCAAATGAGTTTCTCATCACTGAAAAGGGGACTCATTATCACTTTTGTGTACTCTCTCCGTTCCATTTTTCATCAGGCTTTGTAAGCACAAAAAGTGCTAAAGCAGTTTTTTTTTTGTTGCCCAATTCTCTTCACTTGTAAATCAGTCAAGAGTCACTTATGTGATGAGCGAGTGGAGAAACTGCTGAAAGTAAATGTCTTAACACCACAACATGTTGGGATTGTGACAGCTTTCTGTATTTTGCATCTGAGCAAAAATAGAAGTGATCACATTTTTGTTGTGCCAGACACACACACACACACACACACACACACACACACACACACACACACACGCACACACACTAAGCATAACACCCCCAATTCTCAGTATCTGGTGAAATACTTTTCAATCATCAACCACTTACTGAATCACAAAAATCTTTCTAAATGAGGAACGATCAAACACCAGCAACAACATTTCTCTGTCACTACTGCGCTACGCTACTCGTGAAGCAATGTGAATGAACTGATCTCAGACAAGGAGATACTGTATGAGGATGGAATGCAGTGTAACAAGAGCAGAGAACAGAGAAAGAGTAGATGAGGTGAGCGTAAACATCAAAGAAAGGTGAGAAAATAGACAACACCCATGAAAAACAGAAGGCAGTTTAGATGAGCGGAGATGAGGTGAGGAGGTGAGTGCTTGACAGCAGATCATAACACGTGGCTGTAGGGTGGATGTCTTGTCCCCTCTTCTCGCCTGCCTCCCGCTTACTTTCATCCATCCCCTTTTTATCCCCTCTTCAACAAGTCTTCCTTCATCCCCCCCCCCAAAATCACCTCTTTCCACACCTCTCTCTCCTGACTCAAATACTGCGGACTCAGAATCATCTTTCACACATCTACACCTTCAACCTCTCAGCGCCTCTACTGTGCCATCACTACTGACAAATGTCTTTGTAACACTGTGTTTTACCTATTTGTCACGTTGCTCTCTCTCATCACCAAGTGGCAGTAAGAGACAACAGTCTAACTGTGTGACCCAGAACTGTAGCCGGATTTGAGTCATGTTTACTGACCAGGCTGCTCTCTGGTGGTTAAAGCACAGTCACTCTGTTCATCTGGGTCTGAAATGTTATTTTGTCTTTTCCTGTCGATGGAAGTGTCACCACGCATGGCAGAAGAATTTATTCTGAGCAATATTCATGGACTCTATTATTTGAAACTAAACAAATTGTGATTCATAAACTGCTGTGTGATGGGTGTATTTTTTTTTTATATAGAATGTTTTCCCACTGCAGCAACAGCTGGTGAAGTGACTTAATAATAATGCAATGAACCTTTTTTTAAGGCCCTGAAAACGTTCAGATGCTCAGTTTGTCTTAACAATTGACTGAACAATAGGCTAAATAAGCAACCACTTTAATTTATGCTTATTTATCTATGATTTTGAGACTGTAAAACTCTTCCGGAGGACTGTGTGGATGTGGTTCGATTCAATTTGACTGATAACAACCACTGTCATCAGACTGTGGTCCAAATGTTGCAAAATCCTGCTGACTTGCTGTCCCACCTCCTTCAAATCTGTGAGAAGAGCACAGACAGAAACTCCTGCGTTCATGTATGTTAGTAGTACAAAGCTGATGGAGAAAATATTTTCAAGGCCTTAAAAGGGCCTAAACTAATACAATGTTTTCATGATCATGATGTTATGGCGTTGAAGGCTTTTGCTAGTAAACATCCTAAAACATGTAAAACTGACTTGGAAATAAGTAGGATATTTGCACATTTTGTTAAGAAATGTAATATTCTGTGGCTGAAGAAGCAGTTGAATTTTCTTTTAATTTTCCCCTTCTTTTTCAAAGGTTAAACCTAATAACAAAATTATTAACAAAGTAGTTTTAATGGCCTAAGCGTGACCAGATCTACTTGCCATGCATGGATACCATAGGAATTAACATTTTTAACATTTTTGGTGATGGTGGAAGTTTAAATATAAGGGTATCTTTGTACAGTCATCTAATATGCAACATTTGGTTCGGTGAGTTGCTTGCAGACGCACATTGAGCCACAGCCGCTTCTTTTCACCTGTGAAGAGGTCCACTGGTTGGCTGTAAACAGCCCTACATCAAAAATTTCCATTCATTTTGGCCAATTCTGCACCTCATGCTTTCCATACAGAATTATAAAAATAGCACTGACTGTGAAAATGATGTTGCTCTTGCCGTTCTGGTCCGGTGATATGATTGGTGTAACACCCCCTTTTCCACTAGAAATCTGCCAATCATTTTGAATGGAGTGGCCAGCCAATCTAGAGGTTTCCCTTAAATCTCTTATTGAAATGTATATTTGCTCTCATACTGATCTCAGGTCTGTCTGCAGAATACTGGAGGTTGAATGCAGCTCTGCTCTGTGAAGAGAGAGTTACAGACAGACACAGAGCGAGAGACGAGTTAGACATTAAGTATGTTCACAGCATAGTTACAGTTAGCATGTCTGTCACTCTATCACACTGTGGCAGGCTTGTCATTGCCTCCCTACCCTTCCACTTAAACCCCCCAAAAGCCCGAGAGTGAAGAAGTGAAAGACTGTGTAATAAGATGAAGGTGATAAGGTTAAAAAGATCACACATTCATGAGTAACACTTCATAAAGATTGACTACATCTTTAACGTTGTGTTAGAAACAGTTTAAATCTGTCACATTTACAACATGTCAAAACACTAAAAAGTGATTGATTCAACATCAATTCTTTATTGTTTAATTCCAGATAGAACACTGTTAATCTGTGAGCTGCAGAGTGATCTTAATCTGCTGGCCAGAGATCGATTGCTAGAGTTAAGTTCTGTCGGGCATGAAGGAGCCCTGCTGTTAACAGTGTACAACCTGTCAGTGTGTCCAGCACTTTGTGTCCTCTGTGAATTCACATGTCTACATATGTCGACATATTATCTCTATAATGTGTCACTTTTCTGAGAGTTTGCTGGGTAATAGCAACTTGGCAATTGAGTATGTCTCAGGGAAATGTATATTAGTGTCACTTGAATGGTGTATATATTCTCCTGCAACAGTTCTGTTGTTTATTTATGGAAATGTTTATATTATTCTAAATATGTGCTTATTTGTAACCATATTTTATCTAAATGTAAGGCCACCCTATCACTCCCCGTTTTTCAGTAGTGTAAAAATTGCATTTCTTTTTCTCTGAGATGCTACCTTTTAAAAATTGTCTTCACAAAACATCTTTCTCCTGCATTATCCTTTTATCTCTTTACTTGTCTTAAACTGGCGGAAAAAGGCATGCTTTTAAAGTGATGGGAAAATGTGATTTCCAAGCATTAGCAGTACATGTGTATGGTTGGAGTAGCCGCAGGGAAAGGAGATGCTGTTGCTTTAGCTGCTGATTTCTTCCTGCTACGGGCGAAGAGAGGGGAGGCCCTAGGGGCACAAAGCCTCGGGAAACGTCTGGATATCTCTTAAGAGGCTGTTTCCCCCCAGCTGTAATGGAGTGTGGAACATAGAAAAACTGTGTATTTGTAGCATAAAGTTCACTTCACGATCACTTAACTGTGCGGATCAGGATAAAGACGGAGGGGAGACAGCGGGTTTACACACTGTGCTTCAAGTATTGCTCTTAAGGCATTTTATTTCATCAGAGACAAAACATAAGCACATCGTGAATATATTGTAATGATCATAATCAAAGGATGACGTGATGCACATATAAGTGGAGCTGCAGCAAATGATAGTTTTCAGTATTGACTCATCCATCAGTTACTGTATTCTTTTAATATTTCACTTAGCATTTAGTCCAGGAAATAATGTATATTGTGAGAAATAATAGCAAAAGCCCATGAACGTAAGAAAGTGATATCCTCAATTTCTTCATATTGACTCTGCTAATCAGTTAATGAGCAAGTTGTTTCAGCTGTAAACACGATGCAAAAACTTCTACTTCATTCTTAATCACATTGAAATTGACCATAATATTGAGATCTGGGCTTGGAAAGTGCTCACAGAGCAGGACTGGACTGTTTTTGACCTACTGGGGAGTCTAACAAAGCTCCAAAGACATTTGGATTCTACATGTAACCAACAGTATATTTACATGTCGAACCTGTCTCTTAAATGTCTCTCTCCCCCCGAATTTATAACACAATCTAACTCAGGCTCTGCAAACCAAAGCTGATGATAATGACATCATTAGGGTTGTTTTCTTAGACTTGACAAATATCATGAAATTCCAAAACTGAGTTATGCTCTTTTAAATTTGTATTCATAGATTTTTTGCCCACTTGTGGAAACAAACTTTAAAGACAGCTCTGGCCCAAAACCTTGTAAAGCTGATAAGGCCAGCGGGCAAACAGCTGCTCACATACATGCCCAGCAGGTACAGGTTAACAACAACAACAACAACAACAACAACAACAACAACAGGTTAACATGAGCATTCATTTTTAGTTGTGTGTATCCACCTAGCAAATATTAGTCCAATATTTCCTTTCTTTAAGCCTTTTTTTTTTTTTGGTCTTCACCAACTCCTGAGAAAACCATCTGGCTAAATGCTGGTGAGAGTGAACCCAAACAGTAAGGCTGCAGGCTGTATCCAAAACAATGAGCTGAAAGACGCTCAGGAGCTCCACAGTGCAGATGGAACTGAAGAGCTGGGTGACAGTTCTATGTAGAGTCACTACTAGTGACACCTTTCACATTCTGCTTAGTCCAGCTGAAAAGTTAATTAATTTCATTAATTAAGTGAAAGTTTTTGGTAAACACCTCCGCTCATGGCAGATGTTGTGCTTGTGTATATGTTATTTTGGTGGCCTCCGCCCAAGTCAATTTATTTAAAGACACTGACTAACTCCAATTACGTGGGACCCCTCCTTTGATACGCTATTTTCCTTTCTTCGCCAGCCATCTTTGATTCCTGGGCTGATCCGCCTCCTCTTGCACACAGCTGCCTCCTCGCTTGTTGTTCTTGGCACCACATCCAAAAGTCCTCCAGCCTTTCTGCAGTCCCCTCAAACAGAAGAGGGACATCAAAAGGCTTTTGCAGGGCTCTGTCGACATGAACATCGCTGAACCTTCCTTGTCTCTCAGTCGGCAAGTGGAGTTGTTGTATGTGAGGAGGGTGAGGGTGGTGGTGGAAGGCTCAGACCCCCTTTGGTTCTTTGTGTGTAAATGCAACAGAGGAGGCTAAGGGCCCTCTCCTTTTCCAACATAAAGAGCCCCAAGGTTAAAGCCGAGCCACTGATCCCCTTCCAGCAGCCACGTTCCTCCTCTCTTTGCTGTTCCTCATGGCTCATTCTGTGCCATTCTATGCCATGCTGTTCCTTGCCATTCGTTGTCGGCCTGACACAAACAGGTGCTGTTTGTCTGACCTTGACTCTTTGAAGAGATTAGCAACCTCCTCCCCTCTTGTTGATAAAGACTGTTCCCCTTTCCTCTCCACTTCTTCTCTTCTTTCCCTTGTCCTTGATTCCAAAGTACCTTTAATTTTAATGTGTGGTTTGTGTTAGTGGCCAGATTATGCTGTGGAAGGATGACGAATGCTTGGTCACACTGACCTAAACTGGCTGTCAGTTACAGTCAGAGCGATGGATTTCTATCAGACTTTAGGTCATGTATGTTGATAGATATTTTTGATTCTATTCTGTCATTTAGAGTAAAATGGATAACGATGCCTACTTACATGCATCTCAGTCTGTGTACGAACATTCTTTGTAAAGTTAATGTCTATGCGTGGTATACATACAATATAGACCATGCATGTGAATGTATAATGGGTCAGGATTGAAATTTTGTTTATTTTGCATCATTTGAGGCCTAAACTCTTTAAACCTATACCTTTAAACCATTGAATTAGCCTATTTAACTTAACTTGGTCTTTCAAAAATATTTTATTGGACCCAGTCTCTATGAATACAGAGAAAGTGTGCGTATCCAATGAGTTTTTAATTGTGGTTTTTGTCCTGGACATGACGAACCTGCCGTTAATTCAATGCCATGTGCCGTCTGGCATCCAGTAACACTGGCCAAATGTGCTGCTCTGTGTGGCACTTGCAACTCATCCTGTTGCTGCCATGTTGTCACCTGCTGCTTCATAAGATAATTTGATATGTTTCTTCTCTAAGGTCCTGTAGTGAATCAGCACATGCTTCAGTGTCTGCTTCTCTACAGCTGCATATTTAGCATGGCCCAGCTATCATGTGCAGCTTGTGCTTCTAATGAAAGTCGACATAATAACTTTCCTTCGTAAAGCTCTTTTACTTATTTTCTGATCCTTTTATTTGGCTTGTTTGGTTTTTCTTGTTTTCTTAATCAATGCGATTGAAAATTGTTGTATGTTTTTACTGTTTCATTGTTTTCTGTGGGTCACAAGTGGACTGGCAAGCACAGGTGTGTCTTATTTTGTCCACCACCCTGATATCAAGTAGGGCTGTGGTGAGGCAGACACTGAAGCATCTTCATTGACTACAGGACTTTTCGAGAAGGAAACATTTATTTTACTTATGAAATGCCAAGTGATATAAAGTCACCGGTCATCCAAGTTATTGGATCTTGAAAGTAATGATGTCTGACGAGTTGTAAGCAGTGTCCAGGATGGCGTATTTGGCCAGTGGTATTGGAAGCTGGAATGAACGGCATTCAAGAATGGGAAATCTTCAAGAAAAACGTTGATGGCACACCTAGCTGGTCACGTACCGGGGCTTAAATTTTAGGATTTTCCATAACAACTACATTTAATATTGTGCAGTAACACAATGCACCCACGTGAGTCATACCGTACATAATGAATTGACATTCAAACAACTAATTTAACAAATACACCATTTTCCTAACAGGGGCATCTTCATCCTCTTAAACTACTTCCTGATCTTGATTTTCCATATCAATGTTGAATATTGTTATAGTGTGTTAAAGTATGAATGTTTTAATATTTTAAGCAAGGTCACATCTTGGGTCTGGTTAATCAGAACAGTGGGCTATTCACTGCATATGTCTGGTAACTGGGTGTAAATGTGTCTAGCTGTTGTGTTGTGGCCCTGCAATGCATCCTGTGTGATAATAGGCCTGGCAGCAAACAGGGTAAGAGAGGTGGGGGTAGGAGCATTTTGCACCGAGGGGGGAAGGCATCGACGGGACACAACGCCTGTGTGGCATATACATATTCACATGGGTGCATATACACTTTTATATGCAAGTGCGTGTATGCCTATGTGTGTGACTGGGCTCGTCGGTTACCAGGGAAATGGATGTGTTGGCCTCATCAGAGAGTCTCCAGCTGGTGGAGAGGCTTCGGAAGCGGCGCCTTGGCAGCCACCCGGTCAGGGGGGAGTTTGCATCTGTGCTGCCTTGGCACTGGACTGGATTGTGGTTGTGGTGGATGGTGTGTGTGCGTGTTTGTGTGTGTGTGTGTGTGTGTGTGTGTGTGTGTGTGTGTGTGTGTGTGTGTGTGTGTGTGTAGGGGTTTGTGTGTTGAAGGCTGTGGGCCACCCCTTTTCACCTCTTAACAACCCCTCACCTCACCCTGCACACACACACACACACACACACACACACACACACACACACACACACACCCACACACACACACACGTAGGACCCACACTAACATAATGCATTCCCCAGACCCTGACCTAAACCTTAACCAGTAAACAAGTAAACACCTCAACCATTGCTAAATAGCCTAGCTACATTTCTGATGTTACATTCTTGGAATGGTTCGTTAACAAGTGACATCAGGTCCAAACTGTGTATTGCTCCTTTTAGCTGAACACATTCACCACATCACAGATAATATTGGATTGCATCAAGATCTACCTGCAAGTAATTGAGCCATTTTGCTGGTTTGTTGACATATTTCATCAATTGCTAATTGACAGTTAGCAAATTACCTATTTCAGAGAGCTTTTTAAAATAAAAAATAGAAAGAAGCACGTACAGTTATTGCTAGCATACTCCCAGCTTGCTAGTGTGCTGGCTCACCGGCTGCAATCATTCACCAACAAGCCCTGCAAGACGACTAGTCAGTACTTCACCAAGTTAGCAGAACCAAATATTTTGTGAAGATGCACATTTATTTCATTATTTATTTCATTTATGTCATCACATAATTTAAATTTACTCTCACCTACCTGGAGGCAAGCACCATCAAGGAAGTGTGAACTTCATCCTAATCTCAAAGGGAGACGATAGTTGGAGAGACACCCTGCTCCTTTACCTCTGTCTTTTTCCCCTTTCCAGCTTCACCCCCTTCTCCCTCCACTCCTCCTCTCAATCTGGCCTCCCCCTCTATTTTTTCCACCTAATTTTTCTCCCGTTCTCTCCATTATTCAATCTTTCAATTCACCCTCATTTATCCTTCTTTACCCTCTGTGTGTTGCTCTCTCCTTCTGCTCCTGTCCTTGAAACTTCCCTTCTGTCCCCTATCTATCTATCTATCTATCTATCTATCTATCTATCTATCTATCTATCTATCTATCTATCTATCTATCTATCTATCTATCTATCTATCTGACAATATATTAGGATCCTCCACATGCTCCACTGTATTTCAATCGAGCGTCTTATTCCTTGCTCATTCATCCCTGTCCCAGCTGTTTTTATCTGCCGGCGACTGTCGTTAATATGTTTTTCCACCACATGTGCTGCAGATTATAGAGCCTGATGACAGCAATGATAGCAGGGAGTTGTCTGGGATGAGCGTTTATTCGGGCTGTAGCCGTAGCGGTTTGGACGGGCCACGTATCACACACCAAGTTGAAACACAAGCCACCAGGAAATGAGCCTCAACACGATTGGCTGACCTCTGACCCAAAGCTGCTACACTTTGTTCTGATGGTGGCCAAGTGCGGTTGTGTGTGTATGTGTGATTGTTTTGGTGTGACTATAAGTGTATCTACTATGTAAGCAAAGAAATGACTGAATGCTGTTGTCTTTGAAAATGGAGCTGACATTACTGTTGAGTATTTGTTCTGGATGTAGTTTGTGTGTGGGGGGTGGGGTGAGTGGGGAATTGTTAGGAATTGTAAGTGGGGAGTAATGGATGCATAGCTCGAGCAGCTGGAGTTAAGAAAAGGGCAACAAATAGGCACCATGTCAGTTTTCCTATGGTCCCTGTACGCACACACACACACACACACACACACACACACACACACACACACACACACACACACACACACACACA
>JBBMOE010000001.1:28300167-28320150 GCA_037975065.1 Chaetodon trifasciatus | reverse complement strand
TGTGTGTGTGTGTGTGTGTGTGTGTGTGTGTGTGTGTGTGTGTGTGTGTGTGTGTGTGCGTGTGTGTGTTGATGGGTTGAGGAGAGAGTTTCTGGTGCTTCCCTTCCATGTTCAACAGCATGTTTGCGTGTCTCAGCTCAGAGCGTCTCTCAGCCTAATCCGTCCTTATCTCCCAGTGCGACAACACAACAAGAGGATCTTTAAAGAAGACATTTCTCTTTTCCACAGTGCTGAGCTGCTCTACTGATACTCTTTTAGTGCTGACTGCTCATGTGCATGTGTGTGTGAGTGTATGTGTGTGAATGTACGCTATGTCTCTTCTCTTTTAACAGATTCATTTCATTTGTGCACATATATGAGTGCCTTTAAGTCTGTGAGAAATAAGTGTGTATGTGTGTGCATAGGCCTGAGCCTGTGCATGCCAGTGTGGAAGTGAATGCTGTTGTCATTCTAAAGCTCCTCCAGCATCAAACTCAGACTAAAGGTTGTCTGCACGTCTTGACATTAGATAAATGCCTAGTCTGGTTGTACACACAGCTGTACCAATTCTCCGATAGGTCTCTCTCTCTCTTTCTGTCTCTCTGTTTCTCTCTCTCTCCTCATCCAGGCTGATCTAATGACTCATAGGAATGCATCGAGCCGCTTGTCAGAGATCAATCATCTTCGTCAGGTCGTTCTACCGATTGTTTGAGTAGAAGGCCATTAGAGAGGAGCTGTTTGGAGGTGTTTTGTGAACCTAAGCGGCTCCAAAGGTCAGCTGGAGAGAGAGACGGAGGCAAGGAGTGAGAGAGAAACAGACAAAAACGTGTGTGAGTGTGTGTGTGCAGCCGCTACTGGAGGAGAGGCAGTAGACAGGTGGATGTATGGAGATAGAAAGACAGGCCTTGTCAGCCCTGTTGCGTGACTCCACTGCCCTTTGTTAGTATGAATCCTTAAACAGCTCCCCACAAGTACAGAACCTGAGATTAATAATTCCCACGCACCGCCTGACATCCATGCCTGATCTGAAATATGCATGGTGGAGAAAAGAAGAGAGACGAGAGGATGAGGAGGAGAGGGAGTGGAAGGCGGGAGACCAAAAGGGCCCGCTGGATGGTGGCTGCCGAGCCTTTTGGAGGAACGACAGACTCTGTTTTATGTGGCCTGTCAATAGCGTCTAATGAGGAAACCCACCTGTGATTTGCGTTGTGCAGTGAGCAAAACCCCTGGCCGTAAACTGCTAACATGAGGTGCCATCAACTTTTCAAAGGTCCTCCTTCCTGAAACAGCCACATCTTCTCTTTTGAAATGAAGTTGTGAGATGGTGTAATTTAAAGTTGTTCAGTAACTGGATAGAAGATGTTTCCTTTTTCTTTATTTTGAAAGAGATTCGGTGTGTATGATCGTGTCGGTGTGTGTGTGTGTCTGTGTGTTTGTGTGTGTGTGTGTGTGACACCGTGTGTCCTTTGAAAAGAAATGGACTGGGATTTCAGCAGAAACAACAATTGATGATTAAAAGGTTTTATTGCCAAGCTTTCTGCAGAGTTACAATCATAATGCTGAGGTCATTTGAACAGCCTGAAACTTTGTTGCTCATCCATGTGTGGCTGCAGGAAGTAAAATGCTGTGGCATCTCATTTTAAAACAGAAGACGTGAGCAGAGTTGACACCAAATATGAAACCTGAATTTCTGTTGAGGTTTGGCTTTTAAACCTGCTGTTTTACAGTAATCTGACCGCTGAGGTTGAAGTTATGTTTATAAATGGAAGCTGATTTAAGGCGGTTGCGTCTTGCCAGTAATTGGCGGTATGGTGAAGACCTCTGTTGCAGACCTGCATCCTATCAGAAAACACTTCATAGGAAAAAGCTGATTTTAAATCAGCTGTTTAGCAGCTAATGTAAAGGCACATTTCTGTTTCTGAGCATATGAATAGTTTCAAATGCAAAGGGGGAGACAGAGAAAGGGAGCAAAAGAGAATGCCATCGTCTCCTGCTAATAAAAGTCTTCTGCCACACAAACCCACATGCTATGGCTATCAAACTGAAGGTCAGAAGCTCATAATTTTTGTGGAAAATGATTGCTAAACAAAGGACATGATAAATACACAGCCAGGCAATTATCTTATTTCCCTTGGCTGCTAGTTTATATTCTTAATGCTACTTTAATCTATTTTTTTGTTTGTTTATTAATTTTCCCCCTTGTTTTTCATTTTTTGGTTGTTCCTTCCCAGTTCTCACAAAGGGGGAGAGAAAAAGTAGGGCGCTCACTTTGCAATTTCTACTCAACCCCAGACTACTTCTTTATAAGGCACTGAATTATTTTGTTTTAAAAACAAACAAACAAAAAAGCGACTTTCAACCGGGAGGAATATTTAATTGTTTTTTGATTACTTAGGAATGGGCCATGGGAATAGGCCTTTGTAAATATTTAAACAGATTCAGCATGATGCCATATTTCCATTCTGCCATTAATGTTTTTAAATGATTGTTATTGTCATCTGGATTTGACATTCACAGTGAAAATGATTTACTAAAAATAGGGAAAAAAACAAAGTTGACATAAGTTTTTTTTTCTTTGTCAATTCAAACAAGAGGGCAGTGAAATGAGACAGACGTGAAGACATACAACACGAGTGAACAGCAGCTCCACACAGCTTCATGGTGTGTCCTGCTGTTCCTCTGCTGCACAGTGGGTGGCAGCAGCGAGCAGGCAGCCCGAACAGAAGGCTGCCACTCAGTGATTATAATTTATGATCCATTTCTATTATAGGTGGGGTGTGCAGAGACAGTTACAGTAATAATTATCTGGACTGAAGTGTTTCCAAGGCAACCAACATAACCCCCCCCCCACCACCACCACACACAAACAGTGACTTTATATGGTAGTCTCTTGTGGCCTGCCTGTTCACAGTAAAGAAATCATTGACTTTTAGTTTTGAGAAGGCTTTTATTAAAAACATGCTTGTTTAAGATCACAGAGAGTAGTTTGTATTCTGCTTTGATCCTTTGGTAAATTAATTAACACCAGGAACAAAGGCATGAAAATACTCGTGAACAACATTTGAATTCTTATCTAATAGATTTGAAGTAGGATTTGAGAACAACAGTATTTCAAGATCTTCAATGTCACCTTTTTATTTCAATATTTTGCTGTCATTTAATCACCCTGCTTGTACTCCTTGAAGGATAAATCCTCGTGTATTTTTTGTGTAAAGGACTATGCCTGATTAAATAAAGGATTATGTTATTTCCTTAACAGTGCCTGAGGAACTTCCATTCGACTCTCCATCTCTCTTAAATATATACTTTGATTCCCTTGAAAGTGTCAAGTGCAATTACTAATTACAACAGTACTGCTAAACGCAGGGAAATAAGTAGAGGACACAATGATTATGAGTTATAATTCTCTTTCCATGAACACAGGCAGAGTCCTGTTAACAGGGGCCGATCCTTGTGCATACCATGCCCGAAAAATTTGCATAATGTACGCTCAGCCAGCCGACACAGAATAAACCTGTGAATATTAGCCCCGTAAAAGGGGCCGTTTACCAACCTCTGCAGCCACTGAAGTTCAGCATGTAGTAACAGGATAGTGTAGAGTTAGAGGGCTCCATCTGTGTTCATTCAGCGACACTTAGAAAGCCCTTTTCAGGCATAATATACATAGCATTGCTTGCTTCATCTGTCTGTTAAAGTGATGGCTTTCTGACATTCAGACATAGATGACTGACTTAAATGTTCCTTACAGTTTCTTTCAGATATTTATGGAAGGAGTCACAATGCTCATATGCAAGTGCCACTGTTCAGCCGACCTATCGTTTAAGTGGACATTTAACCGGACCAAGTTACACAGGAGTGGTAGTTTTGCTTCAGTAACTATCAAGTTAATGCTAAGAGTAAACAGCATTACTGTTTCATTGCAAGGAAGAGGAAGAAGAGGGTTTTCTGTTCTCTTACAGGCGCATCACTGATGGATTTTAAAACTTATTTTGCCGTTGAAGCCTTAATGGCCACCAAGAGTGCAAGGGACTCTCACTCCCCCTTCTCATAGTGAATCCAATAATACATTTTCACATCAGCTTCATCATTTAACGTTATTAGATGCCGAATCCTGCTGCCTGTCTTATAATATCCAACAGTACACATCAGAGACATGCACAGACATTTGGAGGGGCAGTGCCTCAAAGGGCATCCCCTACACCCATTGTACTGTCATGTGTTCTCCAACAGGATTTTTTTCCTGTTTCCCTTTTCCTTGTCATCATGTTTGCAGTTCTTGCATTTTTTTATGCAATTAATTTGCACATCAATATATTTTTTTGAACTGTTGTTTTTTGCCAGAGTACTTTCACACCAAATGTGAGTATTATGCAGCAAGAAATTAACATGATTTTTTACTCTGAGCTTTAGCAGCATAAATAAAGTCATCAACCAATCATGCTGTGTGGACTGGATGTCATGTCACAACTCCTAATGACAATGGTGGAGCTGTTGATTGTATTTCACATCACCCTAACCCTAAGTCCATCAGCCTACATGAGTCTCATGTTTTACCTGGAATGCCTTTCTACGCCATCTGCAATATTGAAACATTAGACTTGCACACAGTCAGAGAAAGTTAAATTGTGCGCCCTGCTCATAGTTCAGTTATAAAATCCCATTGCACCATGGAGCGTCTCTCCTGCCGGGCTGCTGACAGCAGTAGCAGCCGCAGAGTCAATCATAGTGGAGGGCAGTAGAGGAGGTTGTACCACCGTCTGGTTCAAAAGTGGTTAGCTGACTTCACTGACAGTCGTTGCTGGGACAGGCAGTGTCAGAGCAGCCAGCAGACTGGAGTCATGATGCCCTGCCTGGCCTCTGTTTATCACCGTTCTCCACTTCACAATGTTTTGTCTGTGGTAATTTTGAGCCTTGGTTTGTAAAGTGTACAGCCTGCCATGTTGTTGCTACTGCGCAAATCTATTCAAACCTTTTATTGAACAAACGTAATGCCACTGCTGGTATGAATGGTTCAATATTTACCAGTGAGAATTTTGCATTTTTGTGTCATTTATTCATCACATTCCCAGCATGTAAAGGCCTTTAGTGTATCCAGAAAGATGAAGTACAGCCTTCCTCTGTAATACTTCTCTAGTGACTACGGCTGATGGTCCTCTGTTGCAGATGTTGAGCAGTACTTGTCAGGCACCTCAGTGTCTGCTGTCCCAGCTTGAGTGGTGGCATTTTGAAATATCCCTTTGAATTTTTCTTCAGTCCTTAGTTGCGTCTTTCTTCTCAGGACACCATCAACAATGGTGTAAGCAGTTTCCAAGTCCAGATTTTCCTGCAGGAGAACATTTGAGGCAACTGTAGTTTCCATCTTTGCTTCTGCTGCGAACAGATCAGGTGGCTCACTCTAGGTCAGACCCTCAAGAAAATATACAACAGCAGGGAGGACCTTTTAGTTTTTAGGACCCTTTCTCTGCAGCCCCCATACTGACTTGAATTGCGGTCTTACTGTGTTTTCACAAATAGTGCATGGTGTGTTGGCAATGAAAAACTCACAAAGTGCATACATGACTTTCCACTTTCTACAACAAGATTCTGGCAAAGTGTCTGGCAATGGACATATAGTGCTTTTATTATTTTGCCTTTAGGTTGTGGACCCCTGACCTCTGCAAAGGCCACTTAAATTAGCTTCCACATCCTAACACTGGCCATGGAGGTTTTCTACTTTAGATGATTTTCTCTCCACACATTCAGTGTGTTTTCAAGCTTCTCCCCTGTTGTTCATTGTACATTACACAGCTGGATACAGTCCTTCTTTGAACATGTCTTACACATACAGCAATGCACAGCAAATAGTGCCTGTACAACTTGTGATACATCGGTGGTTTCGTCAAGCAAACTTCTTTCTCTATGACCTGTTTCAAAGCCAAAACTTTTATCCAATCATTGTGAGTTCTGTTGGAAAGGAGACACACCTGGCTTTTTGTGTGAAGCTCACTTTTCCTTGATGACATCAAGATGAAACTTGAGGACGCTGTCATGGTGGCCAAGCAGTTCCACCAGCTCCAGGAAGTTTCCTCTGCTTTCATCACAACCTCTGAAGACTTGCTAAGTACAATTTAATGTCAATCCAACAAGAGATAATGTCTTGCTTCTCTTGCTCCATCTTCATCTGTCTTTGGCAGTTTGCATGTCACAGTCAGCCTGTTCAGAGGCCGTGTCCACTGCCTTTCTTCTTTTGACATTTCACCTGATCATGGTTAGCTTGTGTGATGCAGTACTGCAGTGCTCCTAGATTTTTGTGTGCGGCCCACTTCCGCAGGTTTACCCTAAAGATTTCCATCCTGTCCTGACCATAAACCTTTCAACATTCAGAAGCAGTCAGCAGCTCAGCAGCTGAAGAGGCACATGACGTCATTCTCAGAATATCCTAACCAGGGGTGCTATACATACAGTACATACCAGTGCACTTGAGAACTATGGGGTGAGAACAGTGAAATTTTGGCATTGAAAATAAAATTTGGCTTTGAAAAAGGAAACATTGTCACTGTCACAATTTTTTTTTTTATACTTTTTTACACTGGTTGTCAGTTTCAACTGTCTGTCAGGGTTTTGCTGTGGAGAGGAGGGCTTTGGCATGGGGTAAAGAGAGCATGATTTATAGATAATCTGCATACTAATGAGAAAACATCACTCCTCTGGACCCAAGGTCCACTCTGAAGCCTGAACACACACCTAGCATACAGCAATAGCTTCTGTGAGTTCACCTGAAACTCCAAAACCACAGGCACATTAGGTCTGTTTCACTGTGATGTTGTTTTTCCACATAGAATCTGGGTTAAAGTTAACTTTTAACTGCTGTTATTCTGATCTGACAGTGGAACAGGTGTTACACTTGGCTAACGTCAGCTATTATACCTAATAATAGCTTATATCAGCTATCAGAGCAAAGCTTTGTCAAGCCAGCCTATTTTACCCAATCAAACAAAATATATGCAGGCGAATATCCTTTACCTGGGATAAATTATATAAGAACGGATTTTAGATATTTCAGTAAAAAATCACCTGTAGACATCTGGATAGGTACTCACAAGTATATCCAGCTAGTTTTAGCCTAGCGTTAATTTTGTTTGAGATGCTCCATTTTCCTCTTTTGCCATGTAGGCTAAACTAAGATTTAGGCTATGTAAAAGCTATGAGTTTTTCATTTCAAAGCAGTTTTGAAAAGAAAATAATCTCCGTCCATACGTAAACCCCTGAAAATTTATATCATATGACAATTCACCTATACATACAATTCACTCACTCTTTATTGACTTATACTTAGTGACTTTTGTTTTTACTTTCTATTATATGTTATATGTGACAGGGCTGGTACTGACACATTGCTTTTTGGGCCACTTAAATTATTTCTTTATTATTTTCAATGTCCTCTTGTGTCCTTCTAAATATAGACAATATAACATCCTTTCCATCAGTGTTCAAACTTAAATACTCCACTCCTCATAACATATATTCCCAGTTCGCGTTTGCAAATGATTCTAATAGCCTTCACATTTACTTTTATAGATAGACTATTCTTGATACTGAATTTGAATTGTATTTGTTTTAACCTTTTCTCTTTAATGTGTTATTACCGTACCAATTTACAATACCTTTGCAGCGCTAAAGTGCTAAAAAACAAACAAAACAAGAATTTAGCTAGCGAGGCTAATGCTAAATAGCACATTCAAAATGGCTGAAGATTAGGGTTGGGTGATTTTCCAACCAGCCACTGTCAAAAGCATGCCTACTAATTCACATTTTGATATTATTTAAACATAGTTGACAGTTTCATTTTAAGCCCTGTTTAATATTTCTATAATATAGCCTAATTATTTTATATGGGACTTTGAACATATATATGGTACAGTTAAGTGATTTACAATTAGCTGAAAATTCTGTATTAAGATACTATATTCTTGCACATAACTTCTAATATCAGTTAAAGTATTTGTACAGCCTAGTAACTTATGATTATTCTCTCCTCATGGCTTACAGACATTATCTAAGTATCGCATTGTGTTTGGATTTTCAGTAGGAGTAATGCAGTCTGTACAACATGCTGGCATCTGTAGGCTACACAACACAGTGGTGTTTGTTTTTAGTGTAATGCAACATAAAATTTTGGTTGATACTGAAATTTAGACTGAAAGAGGCAGGCCTCTCATTACTGATTGTACGTTAATTTTGTGCCATGAAAAAGCTGAAAGATACATTATTTCACAGAATTGTGTGAAAAATAATATATGGATGGTAATAATGAATGGTATATTATGAGAAATAACTGTGTGTGAAATAACATGTTGCTGTTGCATACCTGCATTTAAATGATCTCCATGAAGTGGGGTCACTGATTGTTCTGTTGATTTTCCAAGTTTGATGTTCCACCCACTGTCCATGGCAGACAGATCCACCCATACCTGCTCAAGCATCTGAACAAGAGTCATGGGATTTTACACTTCCCAACTGTGTTCCATTTCGTGGAACCCAGTTCTGCACTTGACTGGTGATATTCAGCCCAATGAATAATTTCTGTAAGCATCTCATCAGCATGAGAGCTAGTGGCACCAATGTTCAGTTGACCATCATGCACAGAAGAGATGCAGGGCTTTTGGCTGGGGCAAGGGGTTCTTCTAGCTGGTTGCATAATCAGCAGTAGATCAGAATTGTCTACTGCATGGTGTTGGCTATGGCCAACTACCTGGACAAGGACATGATGATGGGAGAATGAACAGTCTCATTCTTTCTGTCCTCCACCAGAACAACCAACATTTGTCCCTTCAGCTTGAGCTACTGAATTTCACTTGGGAAAACATTCGCTTCCTCCTTGAATGTCTTGGTAGTGTCAAGGAAGCACTGGCATAACCATGACTGTTCCCATGACTATGGCAATGCCTGTAGAGATATTATTGAGCTGTCTGTCATTGCAAGACATGTGCTGAATTTTATCCTCTGTCAGGGATGCCTGTGTAAGGGACACTGCCATGCAGAGTTTGATACAAGCATTTTGGCTTCAGCTCTCCCCTGTGATGGAGGACAACACTGTATAGCATATCATGTTCAGATATTCCACCATCTTCTTGACCTTCATGGGGATTAATTTCCTGTTTCTGTCTGGGACAGGATTTGGAGAGGGACGTGGTAGTCTGTGAGTGACTGAAGGATAGGATGTCTATCTTCACCTCCTCAGATTTGCTTTCCAGCCATGACAAAACCAGGGACTGGTTATGAGAGCATTATTCTACAAAGGATCATTGTACACTGCCTCAATGTTTTCCATCTGGGATGAGATGAACATTAGCTTTACCATCACTGCCAGCTTGTAGTATGCTTGAACCATCTGATTTATGCAAGTAGATAATTTTGCAGCGCTGTGACACTGTCAATCATCTCTACAAGGACGTCAAGGGTACGGCTGGGGAAAAGTTCTGGAAAAACAGATGAGGGTAGATCCGAATCAGAATCAGAATCCACATCAAAATCAGAAAAAAACTTTATTGCCAAGTACGATTTCACACATACGAGTAATTTGTTTTGGTGAAGTTGGTAATTTGGTGCATGACACATCTACTAAAAATAAGCTATTAAAGAAGTAAAAAATATAACTAAATATAAATATATATACAAGTCTGTTTTTTTTTTTTTTTTTCCAGAAACACAGACTGTTTTTTCAGAAAGAAGTCCAAGATGAGCATTAATGTAACACATAGAGTTATAGCACTGTCAATATGACAAGATGAGGCAGAGGTGAAGTGTGAAGAGTGTCAGGGAGGTTCCGAGCCTTGTTGATAAGGCTGACAGCAGACGGGAAAAAAAACTGTTCTTGTGGCATGAGGTTTTGGTCCTAATGGACCGCAGCCTCCTGCCAGAGGGGAGTGTCTCAAAGACTTTGTGTTCGGGGTGAGAGGGATCAGCCACAATCTTTCCTGTACGCCTCAGGGTCCTGGAGGCGTACAGGTCCTGACGAGATGGGAGATTGCAGTTGATCACCTTCTCTGCAGACCGAATGACACGCTGCAGTCTGCCCTTGTCCTTGGCGGTGGCAGCAGCATACCAGATGGTGATAGAGGAGGTGAGGATGGACTCAGTGATGGCTGTGTAGAAGTGCACCATCATTGTCTTTGGTAGATTGAATTTCTTCAGCTGCTGTAGGAATTACATCCTCTGCCGTGCTTTCTTGATGAGGGAGCTGATGTTCAGCTCCCACTTGAGGTCCTGGGAGATGACAGTTCCCAGGAAGCTGAAAGACTCCACAGTGTCAATAATATATATGGACTGTCCCTTTGTCTTTCAAAGTGGCAATAGAACTCGTTTAGGTTGTCGGCTAGGCGTCAATTGTTGATGGAGTGGGGGGCTTTAGGCTTGTAGTTGGTGATCTGCCTGAGCCCTTTCCAGACAGACGCAGAGCCGTTAGCTGAGAACTGGTGTTGGAGCTTTGCTAAACTTGTACTTCGACTCTTTGTATCTGTCTTTGTCCCCACTCCTGAAGGCCTTTTCCTTTGCCAAACTCAGCTGTCTGAGTTTGGCTGTGAACCAGGGTTTGTCATTGTAACTCACCCAGGTGCGTGATGGAACACAGCAGTCCTCACAGAAGCTGATGTAGGACGTGAAGCCTCCGTGTACTAATCCAGACTGTTGGTGGCAGTCCTGAACACATCCCAGTCAGTAGAGTCCAAACACGCCTGGAGATCCTCCACAGCCTCACTGGTCCACTTCCTTGATGTCCTCACTACAGGCTTGCAGAGCTTTAGTTTCTGCCTGTATGCAGGAATCAAGTGGACCATGACGTGGTTAGAGTGGCCCAGTGCAGCACGGGGGACGGCGTGATAAGCATCCCTGACTGTGGTGTAACAGTGATCCAGAATATTCTCGTCTCTGGTTGGGCATTTAATAAACTGTCTGTATTTAGGGAGTTCGTGGATGAGGTTACCTTTGTTAAAGTCGCCAAGGACAATAACTAAAGAGTCCGGTTTGGTCCGCTCCACACACAGTATCTGGTCGGCAAGCATACGCTGTGCGTCCTGCATGTTGGCCTGCGGCTTGATGTAAACGCCGACCAGAATGAATGAAGGGAACTCACGGGGTGAATAAAAAGGCTTGTAGTTAATGGTGAAAGATTCCAGGTCAGGAGAACAGTGCTGCTGGATCAGTGTCACATTGTTGCAACAACCACTGTTGATGTAGAAACAGATTCCTCCACCTTTTGTTTTGCCGGAAAGTTCCGTGTCTCTGTCCGCACGGTGGAGTTGAAAGCCAGCCAGCTGCAGTGCAGAGTCTGGTATTAATCCACACAGCCACATCTCGATGAAGCACAAAACCGCAGATGAAGAAAAGTCCCTATTTTTACCCAATAGCAGTTGCAATTCCTCCAGTTTGTTGGGCAGTGAACACGTTAGAGAGAAATATTCCCGGTAACACTGTGCGTACTCCACGCTGGCGGAGGCGCATGAGCATGCCGGCCCGTTTTCCTCTCCTCCGGCGTTTTGCTGCGTGAGCAAAGGTGGGCGCACCTTCGACCAGGATGTCCAAAATTTCCACTGTTGGGAGCAGGAAAGTAGGAAATAAATGCTCTGGTGTTGCTCCCCTGATGTTCATGAGCTCTTCACTGGTGAAAGAGCTCCGGGTACCGTCGCAAAAACCAGATTTAACACACAAAACAAGTGGCCATTTTCCTTTGCCTTTACAAGCAATCGGTTCTCATCATCATTACAGTTCTTCGTGGTCATTACTTTTTCTTTAAAGAAAAAAAAATCAGCCTCAACAAACTGAGGGAGAGCAAGTGAGAAGCAGCAGGGGAGCATGGAAAATGAAGAAATACATGAACAGGGTTAATAGGTAAGTTGGTGATGGCTCAGACAAGGGGTAATAGGAGAAAATTAAGGTGAAAGGACATTAAAAAAATGGGACATGATACAGCTTGATACAAATAACTAGTGTACACAATCAAACAACATGTGTTACCAAACAAGAATCAATTAGGTAAAATGTTTAGATTGAATTTTATTTTTAGGATTTAATTAAAAAGAAAAACCATGTAATTGTGGTGCTACGCTCATTTTGAGATACATTTATCAAGCACAGAGGAAATGCATACACACACGTACAGTTTGAAATGATCCAGGCAGGAAAAGTACACTATAAAATAAGAGGAATGCTGACTGTTTTATTGAATCAACTGATGAGGTGAATCCTGTCAAAGCTGGAAGATAAGGATACAAAATAACATTAAACAAGCTTGAGATAAAAAGGTAAGATAGGATAAGGTAAGATAAAACTTTATTGATCCCACGCCGGGGTAATGAAGTCATTACAACTAGCAAATACTAAAAAGCAAAACAGCAAAAATAGTGGCACAAAAGGGTCAAGATAATATGAGCATATGTCAGTACAGATAACAGCAGTGCAAAAAACAAACAAACAAACAAACAAACAAACAAGTCTGTTACTGAAGGAGTTGCTTAAGCCGCCCACTGTATCATGCAGGGGGTGGGGTGGGTTGTCCATGATTGATGTCAGCAGACCACTGCATAGAAAACTGCAGATGCCACCACAGAGTCATAAAAAGTTTTTGACAGTGTCCTACATACTCCAAAAGACCTCAGTCTTCTAGGCAGATGGTGACGACGCTGGTCCCTCCTGTACAGGGCGTGTTGTTTCACCAGTCCAGTGTGTGGTTAAGGTGAACACCCAAGTATTTGTACATGTCCACAACCTCAATGTCTAAACCCTTGATGCTGACCAGTATAATCTGTGACACATTCCTTCTGAAATCTGTCACCATCTCCTTTGTCTTGCTGGTGTTTATGTGCAGGTGGTTCAGTCCACACCAGTTGATTAAGTTGATGATGACCTCCCCGTATTCCAGTTTGTTCCCCTGTGATGCACGTCCAACTGTATCATCGGGGAACTTTTGAATGTGACAGCTGTCGGTGTTGTGTCTGAAGTCCAATGTGTACAGGGTGAGGAAGAAAGGAGAGAGCACTGTACCCTATGGAGCCCCCATACTGCAGACTACCACTTCAGACACACAGTCACAAAGTCTCATGTACTGTGGTCTAGTGGTCATCCAGGTGACAGTGTACTTCAGCTCCTTCCAGCTTCCCCTGGAGCAGTGACGGTTGGATTGTATTGAAAGCACTGGAGAAGACGTTGTTCCCCTGAAGGTGCTCCTCCAGCTTCCTCTCCTTATCTCCCTTTTCAGCTTAGTCTGCACTCTCCGTAGCTCATCTTTGCCCCCTGATCTTAAGACCCTCTTCTTCTCATTCAGTACTGTTTTCAGTTCAGGGGACACCCAGGGTTTGTTGTTTGGGAAACACCGTACCTTCCTGGTAGGCACAGTGTTTTCCACACAGAAGTTGATGTAGTCTATAATGCAGGTTGTCAAAGTGTCAATGTGCTCCCCATGTGGACTGTACAACACTTCGCAGTCAGTGGTTTTAAAACGTGCCATATTGGACTCCTCTGACCATCTTCTCACATTCCTTATGGTTGGTTGTTGCTTATTCACCAAAGGTATGTATACAGGGAACAGATGAACCAGGTTGAGATCAGACCGGACCAGCTGGGGAGGGGTGATGAACTGTAAGCATCCTTAGTGTTTGCATACAGTAAGTCCAGTATTGTTTTGTCTCTGGTGTGGCATTTAACATACTGGGTGAAAGTGGGGAGAGTGTAGGACAGAGAGGTGTGGTTGAGGTCTCCAGAGATGAGGAGGAGGGCCTTGGGGTGCGATGTCTGCAACTGTGAGACCACGGTGTGTAGGAGCTTGCATGCATGCTACATTGGCTGATGGGAGGATGTACACCGTTATAGCGATGACGTGCAAGAACTCCCTCGGAAGATAATATGGCTGAATGCTAATGGCTAACAGCTCAATGTCTCATGTACAACAATGTTCCTTTATACTGTTCCTTCATGATGTGCATTGGTTACACCATCTTTTGTTAACAAACATCATTATGACCCCACTTTACCTCTCACTGCTCTCCTTCATTCTCCTGTCTGTTCTCAGCAGTTGAAAATTGTCCAGTGTAACATGCGAGTCCTCTGTGAGTTCATCCAACCAAGTCTCTGTGAATCACATGAGACTACACTTGGTAAACCTGGTAATCCACTCTGCAGTCAGGTTCATAGCGTTAGCTCTTCCATCTTATCAGGGAGAGATCTCATATAACCCATAATAAGAGACGGAATGGATGGTTTGCACTGTCTGTACTTGTCATGGCACTTCACCTCAGCTCTGCATCCAATTACAATAACAATTACAATTAATCATTTTGCAGACGCTTTTATCCAAGGCAACGCACATATGAATTTACACTCCGATGGCACAGCATCGGGGGCAGTTTTGGGGTTCACTATCTTGCCCAAGGATACTGCGGCATGTGGGCTGCCAAGGCCATAGATTGAACCACAACCCCCTGATTGGTGGATAACCTCATGAGCCACAGCCATCCCCTGCATCCCCTCTCCCTTCTCCTTATTTCTGTGGGGATCTGACCAATTGACCAAGACTAGCAACGGAAGAAACACAAAAAAACCCCCCCCACAAAAACTCATTAAGACAAAGATGGTGCCATCTTCAACTCAAGATGAATATGAGTTGTATTTTTAGGTCCATCAAGAACATTTTTATTTTGTACAGTCAGTATATATTATCAATTTTTCATCTGACTGTGAGGAGATACAAGGTCTGAGCAGGATGCTAATCATTATGTATAGTATACCCCAGATTATTGTGGATGTGGGTGTAGGGCTAAACAGGGCTGGGCAGTCCTCTGAGCAGATGTGTGTGTGTGTGGTAACTGGTAGTGGCTGGCATTAGCACTGCCAGCAGGGGTGAATTAGAAACAGGATCAGTGGCATGGCTTGGCCTCAGGCAACACAGTGTTAATGCCGCCTGGCCAGACCGTCCCCTTTTTCTCATTCTGCCTCCCTCGTTCTCTTACACTAACACACACACACACACACACACACACACACACACACACACACACACACACACACACTTGTCTCTCTTTCACACTCTGCCCCCCCTCCAGCCCCCACCATCCCCCATCCCCCAAGTGTGTGTGTCACTGATGGAGGCTCTTGGCTGATGTGTCACCAGCGGGCATGCAGATGGATGCTAGTCAACACACCCCAATGAGAACATGTTGGCACGCACAAAGACAAACAAACCAATGCAAAAGCATGCACACACACAAAAACACATATACACCTATACATGTGTACAGCATTCACAGAAAGACACACACATTTAAGTAAATAAACAAGTCCAAATTAAGATGTGGTGATATGATGTTTTGTGGTTTGACCAGAGGTGGGTTTTAGAGGACTGGTACTGATACTGATATTGCCAATAGCTGGTATGTGTTTTCAATAATTTCTTTGTTTGTAATTATTGAAATTTATCAGCCTCCTATACAAAAATGAGTAGCATAGGAATACATTGGCAAGATCTGTTCTGATGGAAATGTGAAATGGCCACAGTTGCTGCCACCCATCTGATTTCTGTTGGTAACCCTTGTGCACTCACCTTAGTCTTCTTAGTAGCTGACACTTAATAGCTCACTGTCTCCTCATTTAGTTTTAGCTTTTGGCCTTATGCACGTCACAGTCACCTTGCTTTAGCAAAAAGATAAATGATGACACTTGGCATTTGTTTCAGACATCAAACTTGGTTTATTTAGCCTTGCTGGCAGTATATTAGTTACTGCTTGTAGTCCTGACATTCAGTTATCTTCCACAGAGTCACCGGTGTTGAGGGTGCTGCTGCTGGGAGGACATCTTATCTGGCCTGACCTGGAGGCAGAGAAGTCTGAATACAGGAAGTGGCCAGACTAAATCAAGTGCCACATCATGGGGGCATTGGGATATTTGGTCCAGTTAAATTGGACTCTGGGTTGTTATCGCCCTTGGTGCAATTTGTTTGGGCACATGTGAACACAGTAGTTGCACTTGGATGTGGACCAAAACAATATGAACATGAACGGAAGTGGTCTTGCTTATGTCCCAAACAAACTCCGGAGAAGTTTGTTTATGATATGAGCGTGAGCCGACCTTGAGCCGACTGAACTACTTGGTGTACCCTGCAAGTTTGAGCTAAATGGCTCCTGTAGCCAGGTGTGCTTTGCTCTGCTGGTATAGTTTTGCCTGGTTTGTTGCCCAGATTACCACGGTTATGAGCAAATGCCAACTGTGCTGTTGTTCCATGTTAAAGTGCATGGCAATTTTTCTCTCACAGAAATATGCATTAGTCCACAGCACAGGATATTCTTCCTGTATTTACCTTATTTGTCTTTGTCAGACACATCTGACCAATAAGCAGAGTGAATATTCTTATGAGGTTTGTAATGAAGCATTTTTGTTTGCTTAGATTTTGCTCTGTTTAAAGAGAAACTGAAGCAATGCTCCAAGTGTACAAATTCATTAACTGATGTGGCAAATGAACTACAGGTGTGAACACGCCCTGATTGTCCTGTTTTATCTTAATCTAGGTTGTAGTGTTTGTCTCTGGGTTGTCCGTTTGTTTCAAAAATGGTCTGATTAGCCATTATTTTCTCTTTTGTGTTCAGTAATTCAAGTCACTTTGGTTAAGTAATGTTTAGATGACCTCCTATGGGCCCCAAATGTTATTGCATATTTTGTAAACTGAAAATATTTGCCTCGATTTTCAGAAATAAAACCCTCTTTTTGAAATTCTTCCTGGAACTCCTCATGCCTGTCACCTTGGTCCCTAACAGACACACGGATGCAAATTTGCAAATTTGTCCACTGGAGTGCTTTTACAGTTACAGCATTTTTTCAGCCCCAAAAGCCACAACAACTGTACAGATGATAGCTTTAGCTTCTGTGTGTATTTAGGTAACAGCTCAGCCTCTGGCTTCTCTCGGGTCCTTGTGTTTTCTTCCAGTTTTCTGCAATTGTTTTTCTCAAGCAATAGTTTCTGTTTGCGTCCACACGCTTCTTTTCACTGAATTTGTGTATAATTGTGCTGCTTTTGCCTTCAGTCTAAACACACTTTTACAGCCGTCTAAATGTGTCAGGTCTTATTTGGCAACAAGGTCAAAAAGTTTCCAATGAAGAAGTCAAATGAGAATAAAACATAAGCATGTCATTATATTGTACCAAGAAACATTGCCAGCTATGTGTTGAGAGCTGGCAAGAACGTTAACTACATAAACTGCTGGTCATACTTCATATAGTTTAGTAGCTTACACTTAGCTGTGATTACATTAATATGTAATACTATTGAGCTGCTGTTTTTATAGCTTTGCTTTTGCATTAGCTGACATTCTGTTTAATCACAACCACCTTAAAATGGGAATCAACTGTGTATTCCTCTGGATTTTCTTGGATCAATTTTATTCTAAAATAATATACTTAGCTGTGAAGAATATGATATCAGATACCTTACATTTGCATGGCATACACAGAACATTAAAACATAGTTAGCATTTCCCTCTGTGGGTGTAATGTTTGTTTGTTTGTCTGGGAGGTGCGGTGCCTTTAAGAGAGCAGTATGCCAGCTACTCCGGGCCTAATGTCATTACTCTGTACAAACTTGGTGTGACAGAGGCAGGAGGCGCCCACAGATTGATGACATTTTATTGTTATTGCAGCGCCACTATTAAACTGTTCACCACTCCTGCTTCTGCTGCTGAGGGCTTCTACCTAGTGAGAGAGAGCAAACACAAAAACAGCAAATTGAACACATCGCCAGTGTGATACAGAGAAAAATGATTAATTTAAGTATAAAATTGCTATTTTGATGTTATATTTTCTGTTATGCATTTTCATACCATCATATTACAATCCTCCGCAAAGATCTGGTGTACATTACATTGCATGGAGAGAAATATTTAATTTGTGTACTCGGCTGGCTTTACAAATGCATTCTTGTTTTTAAAGCACAGTGGTCAAAATTGCAGCTGAAGATGGGGTTTAAATGGTACACTGTGTGCTATTAAAATGCGGGGACATAATTGTGTGTAATGCATTGGCTATTATGTGATTGACAGAGATAGATGAACTGGCTTTGCTCCGTACGTTGGGTTGGAATATGAGTTACAAGAATAATGAAAGCAGTCAATGAGTCAGTGACTTTAAGTTACTGAAAGCAAAATGTTTTTGTCATAACAAGCACATATCTGATATCCTAAAAAATATCTAGCTGTAGGTCTCAACAGATACCTACTGTATGATTGATATCACATATACAGACATTCTCTCAGGTGTCTGCTCATCTATGATCCACTTGTCTATCCATCTAGGTGCTCATCCATCCATTCTTCCATCCATTCTTGATATCACTTTGAGAATAGACCAGGAACATCTAACACTTTTCTGACCTGACGACACATTGACCCCCTTCACTCTGTGGATCAGAAGGAGGATGGGATCAGATAGAAGAAGAACACAAAGAAATAGAGGCCGAAGGTGTTTACCAAAGAGACAAACACAACAAAGTGTATCCTGAGCTTTAGTATCTCTAATTCAGCCACTCCATTTCCCTTGAAAGATTACTGCTCCTCATACTCAAACAGTTAAAAGGGGGGTCTGGTTCATTCTGGTTCCAGGTGGGCTCTGGTGCATTTCTGCTGTGGTGTGACAGCAGAGCAGACTGAATTCAAAAACCTGAAAACTAATCCATCTGCTGATTGTGCATAATTTGCAATCTTAGAAGTGGTCTCTATTATTATGCAAAGTGAAGATTTTCTTTGACACGTCTGACAGTGGAACTGAGGTTAAAACAGAGGTGTGTGTGCTGGGGTCTGACTCCATCTATTTAGGCAGTTTCTTTAGAAAATTGATGTGAAGTTGCATTCATTAATAATGCTTATTGTCAGTTATTTCTGCAGGAGGTCTTCATGACCATCAGAGAAAATGAAAGTGGAAGGTTCAGTAAAATGCAGCATGACCTGCTGTCAGTCTCCAGAGTTTGATTTCCCCATGTGGGTAGTGCTGACAAAGCAGAATGAGATTCACCAAAACAGTCCAATCAGTGAGTTACCTTATGTCAGTCAGTGGATATGACTTCATGTTTTCTTCTCTTTGTCCACTTATACTAAATCTATTTTAACTAGGCAAAAGGCAAGATCATTTATTTCCTTGATCCTTGACCAGATGAACTGAACTACACCTGTGAAAGCAACCTAAATGCACTGTTGAAGTATAGCCAACCACAATGCAGCTTGTATCTTGAAAAGTCGAGAGTGAAAGACCTTTCTTGATCTTTCAGTCTCAATGTTTCTGTCAGTGTTCAATGCATTACTGTCACTCTTACACTCCACCTACATGTACACCATATACCACAGACAGAAAAGCAGGCCAAGAAAAACACAATTTGTAACACCGTGTGACAAATTAACTCCTGAAATACACTGAACATGACAAATTGATTCTATCTTTCAGTACAAGCGTCTTAAGATGGATTTTCTTTAAACACAGAGGATAATAATAAACAGTGTTTAAGACGGTTTCAAATGCTCCTACTATGTTAACTCTACGGCTCTCTCTACAATGCACCTGCCATATTTCATTGAGCCTCCTCTCGTTGATTGGCTGAGTGGCATTGTTGCCTTGGCATCTGGTTGCTACAGCCACCCGCAGCCTGGCACTGGTCCACCACCCTGATCAGGACTGGCACTTAATGACATCATCATTGCCCATCAGTCAGTCCTGCTGTTACAATGAGTGTCCCTCTGTATGCCACTTGTACAGCCAAGCGGTGGGGGGTTTCAGGCACTGATGTAGCAGCAAATAAAAAGGTGAGCAAACTATGACCTCCAATCAATCATCTTCTCATTGCAAAGAAACAACAAAAACCAAGCCATTTTAACATTTAACACACAACCTGAGACCTGAAACCATTCATTTCCACTCAGAATTAGTTTTCTTCCATGTTAAAAAGAGACGCTTATAATAAATTGTTGTTTAATCTCATGTTATTTTATATATATATATATATAT